>JACDOX010000266.1:758011-768601 GCA_014549065.1 Cardinalis cardinalis
GGAACACAAAGCCCAAGTCTGGAGGAAATCAAAGCTGCTCTGACTGCGAGTGCCAGCCGAGGGCTGCGGCGGGGAGCAGCCCGGGGGTCCCGCTCCGGCCGCCCCGCTGCCCCCGCATCACCGCCTGCTCCGCCCGCCCGTCCCGGGGCCGCTCCCGCCCCGAGCCTCGCCGGGATCCCGCAGCTTCCCGCAGAGCCGAACACCTCGGGGAGGCACCGCGCGCCTCCCGCATCCTCCCGCCGCGCCCGCGGTGCCCGCCCGCCCCGGGAGCCGCCGCAGGTAACGGGGCTGCGCGGGGCGCGGCGGATCCGCGGAGGGGGGCGAAAGTTGGTGCGGGAGATGCGCGGGGGGCTCGGGGGGCGGCGGGCTCTGCGTGCCCCGGGGCTCGGCCAGCCGGGAGGGAATTGCTGCGGGCAGGGCAGGCGTGCGTGCCCCGGGGCTCGGCCAGCCGGGAGGGAATTGCTGCGGGCAGGGCAGGCGGTGAGCCCCGCGCATCCCCGCCGTCCGCACCCGCGCACCGCGCCCGCCCGGCCCCGCGCGCTCATCCCCGCGTAACTCCCGGGGCGTCCCGCACCCCCCTCCCGCACCCCGCGGTGGCTCGGCCGGGAGAGACTTAACTGGAACCGCGGCTCGGGAGCGAAAAGTTCAGGGGCAGAGCCGCGGGAGCGGGCGGGAGGTGCCGGGGGCTCCGCGGGCTCCCGCCGCYCCAGAGCCGCTCTGCGCGGGCAGGGGCGCAGCCTCCGCGCCCGCGGACGCGCAGCATCATCTTCCCCCGGCTGCCGAGCTCTCCTCCGCCGGTGCAATATGGACGCACCGCTCCCTCCTAATTAAATTGCTGCATCATTCATTTTCTGACGCGGGAGCGACATGGGGTACGGCAGGCTCCGTGCACCGACACCCCCCGTTCGGAACCGGGGGGAGGCGGGGAAAAAGGGCCGGAGGGGGAATCACAACAGTTTGTTCTCGCAACAAGCTCGCACCTTGGCGGGCTCGGCAGAAACTCGGGAAAGGCACCCAAAGGGGCAAACCCCGCTGGGTTTGGGGGGCAGCCGCCCTTCGCCATGGATGCCGCCCGTGGGGCAGGGTCGGGGGGCGCGGGGGGAGCCCTGACCTTGCAACTTTGCCAAATGGCCCCGAATTTCGCCCGTTTTCCTCGCCGGGGCTGCTGCCGTCGGGCTGTGCGGAGGGGCTGGCACAGGGCAGGGATGGCTCTGGAATGCGGAGCGGGGAGCGCTGCGGGGATGGACGGACATCCCGCCGGACACACGGACACCCCCGTGCCCCCTGCCCGGCTGTGACACGGGACAGCCCCGCGGGATGCCCGGGGGAGGAGGAGGGAGGGGATGACCCCGCACCTCCCTTCCCAGCCTTCATGCCCTGCAGTTTCCCGGAGGGCTGAGGAGACTCAAATGACACAGAGAGGCGGCTCTCCCGGGTTTGTCCAGGCCGTGTCCCCTTGTCCCCTCAGCCGGGAGGCAGAAGTCACCGCGGGCCATCCCCCGCATCTCCCTCAGCCACAGCAGCTGCCGGCCCTTGGCTGTGCTCGGTGTGAGTGTGACCGGCAGCAGCTCCGGGGAAGGGTACGGCTGATGTAACCAAGATTAGGACGTCACTCGCTTATTAACGATAATTATTATTATTGGCAAGCCAGCTGTCTCCTTGCCAGAGCCCATCCCGGAGCGGCGGGGATGCTGTCAGCAGGGTGGGAGCTGGCAGGTGCCCTTTGGCTGCCTCTTGCCCGTCCCAGCTGTCATCACTGAAATGCACCTTTCCCCCCTTATTGTGAGAATAAGGGAGCAGACCCAGCTTAGAGGTGGCTGCTTGGGCAATTGTTGTACCTTGCAGAAATATCCTTACAAGGTTCTGTTCCACCAGAGGAGAGCGTTCCCCTGCTGCAGTCGCTGCTCAGCAGGCACGGAGTGCTCCAGGCAGCCTGCAGTGGGAACCATCCCCTGCCCTGCCCTGCCCTGCCCTGCCCTGCCCTGACCGGCAGAAGGGGCAGTGCTGGAGAAAAAAGAGGGAGTTTTCTCCCAAAGCTTGCCCTGACTGTCCAGAAAGAAATATTCTGAGCTTTAATAGCGTCTCTGTCTGCAGCAATCCACAGCAAGGGCAAAAGCAGTAAATAGTGTAAGGAGAGGGAAGCTCTGCTGTAATTATTGCAAATGGGAGCTGCTTCCCAGCTGGCTGGGCTTGGTAAGGTCAGGAGCAGTTTGGGGGGGCTGGGTCCGAGTGAGGGGAGGGTTTGGACAGCTCCGGCTGCATTCCTGCCCAAAAGCCCTGCTGGGCACCCAGGGATGGCCTCCAGCTGCCAGGAGAAGCTGTGGGAAGCCCAGGGTGGCCCCAGCAGGGTGTGCTGATCCCTGCTGGGATCACTGATCCCTGCTTGGATCTCCTGTGTGCCAGAGATGCCAGCTTGGTGCTCCAGGAGCAGGCCCAGGGCTCAGAAGGAATATCCCACAGCTCTCCCTGACATGTTCCTCAGTGGAACATGGGAATCCTGGGATTTAGGGAAGGCCAGGGTGCTGGGCTGTGCAGAGCACAGAGCTGAGCTCTCCAGCACACAGACAGTGGCCCTGGGCAGAGACACTCACAGCTGCCCAGGCTGCAAGAGGCTCATGCCATTAGACTGGGCTCAAAGCTCAGCTTAGCCTCCTTCCTTGCCCTGGTTGCCCCTGTCCTTGTCCCCATGAGATTTCTGTATTGCACCGTGTCTTCATATTCAGTATTGAGGCTCCTGTCTCCCTTTCAAATATTCTTGGGATTCTATATTAGATATTATTTAAGAAGTGTTAGTGGTTTTGATAGAGGAAAATGAGAATTGAAAGTCTTCTCTGTGCAGCAGTTAGTGAAGAAGTTTATGAGGCTTCACTTTTCTTATTCCCTCTCTTGTTCCTTAATTAATTTATCACACAGGGACAGAGAAACAGAATCATCAGCTGGAATTTACCTCTAGCCCTGTTCTGGAAGAGACTATTTCAGTTCAATCTCTGTCACACTGTCCCAGGGGTGTTTTAGGGACCATGACCTCTCTTGCTGTTGCATCCACAGCTCAGCCTTGCTACCAGTGGTCCCAGATTGGATGCAGGGGGTTGTCCTGTGCCCCTCAAGCCGCTGCAGAAGTTCCCCTGGCTGCTGGAGGGTCCCTTTTGCACTGGGAGAGCTCAGCCCAGCCTCAGGTGCTGCTGAGCTCCCTTCATCCCGTTCTGGCTGCTCTGCTGCAGGCTGGATCCTGTTCTCCATACACTGCTGGCATTTGCCACGCCACAGATGAAGTACAGGCACGGCTAATCTGAGCTGCATGAGCATTGCTGAGTGCACGTGAAATGGAGGAAGTGTCAGAATTTTAAACTGGGCTTTCCCAGCTGGAATCCTTCAGGCTGGAGTAGCTTATGTCAATCTGATGTTCCTGGCCACATTTTTTTCTCAGCCCCCTCATTATCAGTTATTTATTAAAGCATAACTTGATTTTTTTTTTTTTTAGGACAGTTGTGCTATTTTCTGATGAAGTTAAGAAATAACAGTGCACCACATGATATTATCGTGGATTATTTCTAATATAAAAGTGTCCTCAGCTACTTGAAACTCAGTGGGACACTGGAGCAGCACAGAAAGCCCAGCCATGCCCTCAGTAGCAAGTTATTTGTAATTGGTTTGCACTCATGGGATTTTTTTTAACCGGAGAAAATTTTGCCCAGCATTTGATGATATGTGTAAATATTAAAAGGAAAGGAAGGAAGAACTACTAGACAGCATTAAAACAGAGCAGCAAATACCAGCAAATTGTGAGTGCAGCATTTTTAATGGATAGCTATTAAAAATAAAAGAGAAAAGTAGGCAAAATAAAAGGGAGGTTTTATTGGACAAAATTGACAGTTGTTATCCTCACTGATTCCTGACATTTCAAGATCAGTTTTTTATCTAATGTTTCAACAGCCTTGGGTATTTCCTTCTAGTGAACCACACTCAGCTGTAGCTTTTTTTCTCCCTTTAAGCCCACAATTTATTTTTTTTCTAAATGTGCTGATATTTATTATAGCCAATGTCAAAAAAACCTCCACACTCCACTTATGGATGAGCTTCTCCTCAGCCTTTCCTGGGGTGATTCACAGCCCTGGGTGGGCACACACAGCGTCCTCTGGCAGCAGCTGGAATTTCATGCACGGATCCAAGGCAGAATAACSCCAGGGTGATGTGTCCCAGCCAAACTGAGAGTTCTGAGCCACCCCAGCCCTGAGAGGGCTCCTCCAGCCCTTCCCATCCTTCACAGAGTTCTGCAGCCGCATCCCAGAATCATGRAGCCACTCAGCTTGRARGAGATCTCTAAGATCATCAAATCTAGCCATTAATCCAGGACTAAACCATGCCCCTAATGGGCATCAAGACACTTTTTGTTCAGTTCCAGCAATGGTGGTGCCACCACTTCYCTGAGCAGCCTCTTCCAGTGCTTGACAACCCTTTTGGTGAAGAAATTTTCTGTAATACCCGATCTAAACCTCTCCTGGAACAATCCAAAGCTGTATCTTCTTGTTCCATCACCTGGAGAAGAGTCCACAACCTCCTTTCCTCCATCATGACAATGTCCTGCAGCCTTTTTAACTCTTTTTATTCAGGAGAGAGGCTTCTTGTCACCTGGCAGGCCAAGTGGAGGTTTTAGTGTCCTAAATGAGGCTGAAGATGGACCACACAGAGGAAGAGCATGGACTTGGAACTGTGTTTTCTGAATCTCTCCATCCATTGCCCACAGACCCTGGTGGCAGGACACACCTTCAGATGGCAACTCCATTGTTCCCATTAGAAAAATCTTAGACAATGCAAAAAAACTGTTGGAATTCTTGTTGTGGAATAATGGTTGTGGTTTATCCTGACAGCTCCACACTCTGCATGTGGATATTTTCTATTGCAATTTCTCTTTTTGGCTTCCTTTCCTTTTCACCTTGTGGGCTAATCTTCCATACATCCCAATTCCTGGATTTTGCCTGGGTACACAAAAATGGAGATTAACCTCCAGTATGTGCTGTAAGCAACAGCCTGGATTTTCAGGGCATCTGGATTTAGAGTGGCCAGAATTAGAAACACGAGCCAGACGAGATCAGGCTAGGGCAATTCCCCAGGACTGGGCCATAAAGCCAATCAATTTAAAATGTAATAGAAAGCACCAAATTCTGGGGGAAGGAAGGCACTTACTGCTCATTTGGAAAGAAAAGCTCATATTCTAAATTGCTTTTCAGATCAGACTTGAGCCTACTTTTAGTGATGTCAGTGGTGCCACTTCCGTTCAAGTCCAGTGGTGCCAGAAKTTTCTGTTTACTGCTGTTACTCCTCCTTTTCCTAAGGTCCCTGGCAGCACCACTCCTTGCACGGTTCAGAGGAGGCTCCAGGATGAGCAGAGGGGTGGAGCAGCTCTGCTGGGAGGAAAGGCTGGCATTGTTCACCTGGACAGGAGAAGCTTTGGGGTGAGCTCAGTGTGGCCTGGAGGAGCTGCAGGAAAGATGGAGAGAGACTTTGGAGAAGGGATGGAGGGGCAGGACACAGGGAATGGCTGCAGATGGTCAGAGGGCAGAGTTAGATGGGATTTGGGAAGGAACTCCTGGCTGGGGGGTGGGGAGGAGCTGGGATGGGATTCCCAGAGCAGCTGTGGCTGCCCCTGGATCCCTGGCAGTGCCCAAGGCCAGCTTGGACATTGGGATTGGAGCATCTGGGACAGCGAAAGGTGTCTCTGCCATGGCAAGTGTGGCACTGGATGGGCTTTAAAGTCCCTTCCAACCCAAACCAGTCTGTGATTCCATGATTCCTGTTTGAGGACAGTCAGGACATGGAGACAGAGCTGAGTGCTCAGAGGCAGTGAGATAAAGTCATTTTAATCTCCTAGGAAAAGGGATTCACCAGTCATGGAGGGGATGGTGGCAATGATGTCTGCTCTGCTCTTGCAAGTCTTGCCCCAATTTTGTTTTTGCTCCCAATGACAGAAGGTGACCTTTCATCCAAAATGGGCTCAGCTGGGAAGTTCAAGATGAGCTGACTCACTCCCATTTCACTTATCCCTAATGGAAGTTGTGGACTAATGCACCTCTAAAAATGACCAAAGAGGTTTGGGCCCTGAACTTGTGGCTCTCTCCKAACACCAAACACTGCAATACTTGGCTTTCCAGTGCATGGTGCATTAACTCATTAGCAGGCACTTAGGATATAATTTTTCTTATGCTAAAATTATGAAATGGTGAGAGCCAGAAAGAGCTGTGGTACCTGAGTGTCCTCCTCAGCCTCCAGCTCTAAGTGACCTCTAGGAGAGAGCTGCTCTCCCTCTTTCCCACCAACCAGGAATCCTTCTGGAAACTGCCATCAGAAATCAAATATTGTGGCTACTTTACATGCAGGAGTTCCCTGATTCCTTCTCTGATATAATTTTGTTGAAGAGGAAAAYTGCTTGTTTTCTTTTTCAAATTCCAAGGTTTTTGGCAGTTTTACAAAAGACCAAATTTCTTTCACCAGGAACTTTGGGAACTGTCATTTTTTGGTCACTGCATCCAGGGAGTCATTGCATGTGGATGTTCAAAGAGAATCAGAGGTCTAGGAAGTCAACCCATCCAGGAGAGGGTAAATTAGGATAGCTCTGAATGGAAGAGTGGAAGGAAAACGACAATACTTTTGAATTATACAAAATTCTGTTGAAAAGTAAAGGGAACATTTTGCTCTCTACAAATAACATCAGATAGAGAACAAGAAATTGGTCTTAATTTGGAACTAGAAAGATTGGTATMAAATCTATTTGATGGAGAGGATGGCAGAGATTGGCTAAGGAGGTSACAGCCCCACAATCCTGTGGGTGTTCATGTCGAGGGACAAATTGTTTGTGACCATACACTACACTCCTTAAAATAAATATTTTGTCAATAAACACAGGAGGAAAATCCAGTAAAAAAAGCAGATTTGGAACCAGATTCCAAATGAGATCAAAAATGTAACATGAAAGAATTGAAGGTTTCTAGATCAACATGGCTAACTCATGTTCTRGGCATTTCATATCCAGGCTCTGAATTCATGGAATTGGCTAAAATCATCTTCTTGGAAGTATATACATGGATATATGGATACACAAACACCCACATGCCTGCATTCGTGGATTATTTGTGCACATCTTCAAGTTTTCAAGGTCCTTGTGTTTAGGGTTTTTATTTTCCATTAATTTTCTCTCCTCCTGCACCATCCATGTCCCCCTGGCTGGCTGCATAGCTGGGAAATCCCAGCTCCTTGGGAAGTCACCTTCCAGAAACCAGAATGTTGGGGAAAAATATCTCAAATAAGCAGACTTACAGCAAGCTCTGAGCATTGGGGTTCCTGAATAGAGATAAAATCTTAGGCATGAGYGTAATGTTGGAATGTAAAATCCACTACAATTTCCTCCCTGCTTTCACAGTTTCAAATGTTTGCAGTTGCTGGGAGTGTGAGCGAGGCTCCCTTTTAGCTGTTGATTTAACTGGGCTTAAAATCCAATGAATAAATTGTCCATAGTTCATCAGCTTGTGGGGTGCTCAGTGCCCACACRCCAAATAATAAACTCCACATCCCACTGTGAGCAGTTTATGGCCAGAAGACTGCGGCAACACGGCGGTGGAACTGTCAAAATAAAACATGTAATGGGCTCATAAATGAAATGAGCAGATATTGGTTTACAATCAAGCCCATAAATTTGTGTCACACCTGTCCTCTGGGTGGTCAGCAGCAGTCAGGCTGCTGAATTCTGAGCGTGTTTTTGAGCTGGTGCTGTCTGATTTGTCCTTCCCTCCTTGCTGAGCGATACCAAGGGGTGAAGTGAAAGGCTGAAGGGAAATGGTGCCACTGCAGCCAAAGGGATGTGAATGTTTCAAGCTAAACATCCAACAAATCCAGGATAATTCAAGGCTAATTGTGTCTTATTGTGTTAACCCTTTTTGGGGAAAAAAAATCAATGAAAATAGGTTTACAGCAGCTGTTTTCACCTCTCAGCAAGCTTCCGCACTTTCCCACAGAGGTCACTCTGAAGGTGGAAGTATTCTAACATCATCATCATCATCATCATCATCATTATTATTATTATTATTATTATTATTATTATTATTATTATTATTATTATTATTATTTGCAGCAGGGGAGTGCCAAGGATTCCCTCTATGCAGGGTACTGGAGAAACAAAAACTTTACACACAAAAGCTTCCAAGCCAGTGACCAGAGTGTGTGAATCTACCTGTGATTGTTCCTCTTCAAACCTACAACTCCTTATTAGGGCCTAATAAATTCAGCTCAAGTCTTAGGTTCTCCCAGAGGTTACTAATTTTAACAGGCCATTTTCATTATTTTTCTGAAGAAGCCATAGAGGCAGATCCAATATYTGATGCTCCAAATAATCCCCTAACTGATTTTAGGGTTGGACCCCAGCTGCTAAACCAGCTCCTTCCTTCAGCATCTTCTTCAGGACTTTAGGTGGGATTTAGTGCAAACTCTTCTTTCTTGCTTATTTAATATTCAAGGATAGCATTGTTAAGTTGTGAAATTGTGCTGTKTAAACTACTATCTTTTATTTTGCCATTTAAGCAGTAGGTTTTCTTTGGGAAGAATCCATTCCTGATGGAGCCATTTGGGGCCAGCCTTACATGAAGGCCATTGAAGAGTCCCTCAAACTTGAACAATTTTCCAGCTAAAATACACAAGGGAGATGAGACCCTCTGGAACTCCCAGCCAGGGCTCCATTCCCACCTCTCCTTGCTCTTCTGCATCCTGGAAACCCTGTAGAAGTTAAAGTTTTTAGGATTGCCCAGGCAGACACTGATTCCTTCATTTTAAATACATGACTAAACCACATTGTACTGTTGAGCTGGATAAAAAAAAAAAAAAAAAAGCAGTAGAATGGCAAAACTGCTGCAAGGCTGTGAGAACACAGGGATTTTCTGATTTTCTGGTGTGCACTGCAGATGCAAACAGCACCACTTCTTTCTCTCCATTTGCATATCTGTAAATGACTGCAAGGCAGGGTAGGAGGAGGCCAGCTGGATTCAGTTCCACAGAAAGGTAAAAATCTTTTGATTCTGATTTTTCATTTTGCAGTTTTGAGCAGGGTCAYATCCTGAAATTCTTTCCAGACTTCAGAGAAAGGAGTGAAGCTCTCAGCGGCGCACGGTGATGGGAATCACTAAAAGAAATTCTATTTTTACCCTAATAATGAATGTTTGGTCTCGTGCAGCCTTCCCAGTGAGCCACAGCAAGCACATTTGAGGGCATTAGAGCTGCTTAGGGAGATTTCAGGGGACACTAATCTGCAGGACTTTCGCTGACAACCCAAAGGCAGTGTCACGTCAGAGCCTTATCAGGGCAAACCCTCCCCAGCCCATCTGCAGCAGCCCTGGGCACGGAGCTCCCCAGCCTGGCATTCCTCAGCATGCTGGATTTACTGAGGTCACAGCTGGATTTTTGGTGTGCCAGAATGATTTCTATTATTTTAGAATGATAGAAAATTATTATTCTATTAATAATTATGTTAAATTATAAATTTTTTAATGGTGAAAGCATAAAATGTTATGATTTTATATTTAAATATAAATATTTAAATTATAAATGTAATAATTTGTATTAGAAATAATATAAAGGCTCCAGGTTAGGGACAGAGCTGCCTCCCAGCCCAGGATGAGATGCAAACCTCTTGCTCTGTGTGATTTTTACCTACTTAATAATAATAATGACAAACAACAGCACTCATCATCATCACCACTGCCAAGAACAACAACTACAACAACAATAATTACAATAGCAACAATGTTACCTTTCACTAGCTCCTTATAAGCCTTGATCATTATTTAATGCATCTTCTTCTTAAGTAGTTTTTTTTATTCTTTGCTTCATAGTTCAAGTAGCAGCATCTCCTGGCAGTGCCATAATTTCTGCACAGAGAGCAAGGCAAGGGTGGTCAAACTGGGCCACAAACCTGGAGCAGTAGGTGGACAGTAAATAATTATTAATTCTTTCCAGCCRTTTGTGCCTTAGAGAGGTCCCCAGCGTGTTGTCACTCTGAATTATTGGCCTTTGCTGATGAGCACAATCCTAGGAGTTACTCACAGACAGATCTTTTTGTACTTGGTGCAAYATGAAATTGAACTAAACCTTCCCTGTGTCTGCACTCCCTTATTTCTCACAGGGCTTTAGCAGAGCAGAGGATTTCCCAGGTAACCAGGTGCTGCTCAAAGGCCCTCAAGTGGGAGGGGGATAAAGGCAGAGCCAAGTAAGTAGAGCAGAGAATTCTCTGGGTTAGGATGACAGACAGGTTAAGATGACAGACATTGTTCCCTCTCCTACTTAGTCAGCTATATTTTTTATTTTTTTTCAGYGGATTTTCTCCCTTTTGGAGTYTCTCTGTACCCTGCAGTGCCAGGGAAATGTGCTAACAAGGCTCAGCCACCCAGGGAGGGGCATGGCCTTCACGTGTGCACAGGGAGGGGAGCAGAGAGGGATATTTGGAGCTTACAGACAGGTAGGAATTTGAGGGAGAGCTGGAAAGTCTCGACTTGTAGGAGTGTCAGGGGGTGGGATGGTCGGGATGGATGGAGACAGAGATCTCTGCAGCCA
>JACDOX010000266.1:779198-833438 GCA_014549065.1 Cardinalis cardinalis
GCTCAGCCTGAGAGCATCCCCACAGATCTATGAATACCCTGGGCAAGGCAGAGCCCAGCAGCACATCCATGGAATTGCCTTCCTCCTGTCCCTTTGTCCTGCTTTTGGGGAAAAACCCCCTTTTCAGTGCACTTATTAAAGCCCCCAAAGTTGCTGGTGTACTCCAAAAATGACTGCAGCCCAACACAAAACATATTTTCTTCCTCTCCCTCTYGCTTGCAGAAGCCCAAACTGATTTATTTTCAAACTCAAGCATCAGTTTGCCAAGTGCACGAATATGTAATGCAGCAATTATGGGCATTCCCCAAAAGCTGCTTTTATGTATTTATGAAGAAAGCTCCCATGGGTAACACTTCATCTCAAATATTTGACTTGGAAATGCTTTTATTTTTCCAAGTCCTTTTCAGATTTCTCTTCTGAAAGCTGATGTGATATTTTTCATCTCATGTAACATTTCTTTGAAAGGCCACATTCTGTAGCCATGGTTTTGCCATGCAGGACTTTTAGGCAGAGAACAAACTTTTATGGTGACATCAAAAGTTATTTCACAAAAGAGATCACAGCACCCCATTTTTTTTTTCTCCAAAAACCACATTTTAACTGATTTTATTTTTTTTTTATCATCTGTAACTCAGACATACCAAAAATGTAATTAMTTTCCATCTCAAAGTTTCAGTTCTGGTGCAGAATAAGGTCCTGGGGATAGAATCCAGAGATTGCTTCCAGCATGTGAAGTGTGCAATTATAAAAAAGGAAATATTTAACTCCCACTATGCTCTTGGGATCACAATGTCAATTAGAGACCTCAAAAAAATTAATTGTTTCATCAAGTGGAAACACCTRAGGAGGGTCCATGCCATGGCCAAGGTGCTCTGCCAGGGCTCCCCAAGCTGCAGAGCTGGGGATGATATTTATAAGACATGAAGGATCTGCTTTAGGGTCAAATATTGAGCATAAAATGAATAACCAGCCAGTTATGACAACAATAAATGCCAGTGATGGGAAGGTCAGTGGGAAATAGGAGTGTCCTGCATGTGAGAGCTTCACCAGGGGCTGCCCAGGGGCTCTCACCTGCAGCAATTGAGCTCAGGGGTAAATTTACCTCAAGAATTGTGCTCAGGGGTAAATTTAACTCAAGAATTAATCTCAGGGGTAAACTTATCTCAAGAATTGAGCTCAAGGTAAATTTACCTCAAGAATTAATCTCAGGGGTAAATTTACCACAAGAATTGTGCTCAGGGGTAAATTTAGCTCAAGAATTGAGCTCAAGGTAAATTTAGCTCAAGAATTGCCCTCAGGGTACAAAAGAAAGGCTGTTCCTGTGCCCACTGTGCCACAGAGGGTGTCACTGCTGCCTGGCTGTGGCCCTGAGAAGGAAAAAACAAGATTTCTTYGTGACCCCCCACTACCTTTAATATTCCTTCAAGTGCTTGGGACAATCCTGAGGATGGCMCTGACACAAAATGAAGATAAAAATGGAATTTCTCTCCCTTCTGAGCCTTTCCACAGAGCTGGGACTGCTGGGGCTGTAATTGATGGGCATTCCCAGCAGGAATTGTAGGAACTCTCAATTCCTGTGGCAGATTTCTTCTGGAGCCAGCATTGCCAAGCCATGATTAGATCAGATGACACCATGGGAAGTTTGAGAGGGAGAAAAAGCCGGAGCAGGGACRCTGCTGGAATGTTCTGTCCTCAGTGAAGGGCCTTCCTTCCCAGGGATCCTGTGAAAGGCATCAAGRATTCGGATTTGACGCTGCCTGATGAAGGTCAATGATTTGGATTTTAACACCTAGCAGCMCTCCCTGCCTGGCTGCTTGATCACAGTGTGATCCTTTCCTCTGCAGCATCGTCTGTGGGATTGCGCTCCTCAGGCTGAAACAGAGATATTTGTATTTACTGAAACCACGCACCTTTGTATTTATCTCTGCGTTTATCCATTTTGCTCTCTTTCCAAGGCACGATTTCCACTGACTAACACCATGGGAAGTTCAGGATGAGGCAGAGCCAGTGCCAGTTAAAAGCAGAGCTGAGAATTCATCTGCTTCATTTCCAGTGCTCTTTTATGGAAATCAGGGCTCTAAGCAGGAACCTTCTGTTGTCCCTTTGTGAGAGGTGGTGTGGCAGGATAAATTGAGTCATTAATTGCAAACCCACCAGTGGGATCTCGGGATATGGATATGAYGTGTGGGAATGCATGGGAAGTTGAAGGAATGGGATGGGCAGAGGCTGCCACAGTGAAAAAATATTGAATATGAAAGGTGAGAACAGAGGAATTGAAAAGGAAAAGATGATTTTAAAGAAAAGACAACTATCATCTGCAAAAAAAAAGGGGAAATAGCAATAAGAATTAAATGCTGGATATTCCATATTATTCCAAAGACTAGTTACAGAAAGGTGCCATAAATTAAATTTCATTATATTCTGTAAAATGTGGGGATTTTATGGGCTTCCTATCCCTAACTCCTGGTATTTAACATGAGCCCCAACGAGTGGAGTGGTAGGAAAAGGAGAATTGGAAGGGATGATCCAGAGGGGCTCCAGGTGCTCTTAAAGGGATCTTGCCCCTTGGGAGCTCAGATCCTCAAATTCTCCTTATTAATTTGCATTTATTTAACATTTTCAAATGGCTTGTGATGAAGTAATCCAAATAGAAGGAATTTATGAAAATTCGTGGCAGAAATACTGAAAATATTGGCTTTTCCAGCAGAGCAGAGGGGGAGAAATCACTGTTGGATCTTGTGCAGCTCTGGCAGCAACTTTGACGTTGATGTAACATTAAAAAAGCACTGAATGGGGCTGTCAAGTAACCTGAGCAGCAATGTATAGATATATATATATATATATAAATATATCTGAAGTCTTACATAAAGGAGGAATTTTAATCTATTACAAAAACTGGTAACATGATGGCAAGAAATCTGTTAATTAGCATGTCTGCCATACATCTTTTTGAACAGTCACCTTAAGAAGAACTGAGGACAGTGTTAGCAACGATGTGATACAAAATAATTAGCTTGTTTTCAGGGCTTAAATAGTCATTACTTTCCTGTGAAGTCCCTAATTAAGCTAATCCTAGTTTATAATACATTAGCAACAACTATTTATGTGGAAGCCACTTCTTAGGGGGCTAAAAATAACATTCAAATTTTGAAAGGCTCAAAATGATCTGCAAAATTGTAGAGCTCGGGACAGGAACAATACAGACTGAAAAAATTATGTAAGAGCTTGATTTATTCCTCACTGCCCACATGAAATTCGCTCAGCTCACCTGAAGGCTGCAGATACAACTGTTTAAAGGCTTTCATGAAACACTTTTCTCCTTTCTGCTCTCAAAGCCCATGACAGGCTGTTACCATGATTTTCTCAGGAGGTCCTGTTGCAGCACTGCCCAATTATTTCCTAAAAAGTGTAAAGATTTTTCTCCCTGACTCRCAGTGTAAGAGATGAAGGAGTGATTTTCAGTTTGATGTTCCACTTCAATCAAAGGAAAAGAACTGATAACATGAAGTTGACACAAAACAAAGCACAAAAGTCTGTGCTGTTGGACAAAATGGGCTTTGACCTTCATCCACATACAAAAAAAAGCAACTCTAAAAAGGTAGAAAAAGATACAAAATGAGGAAGATCCATATCTTGCAGTTGCTGTTTCTTCCCAAGTGGACAGAATTATAGAATTATATATTATATTTCCTTGGCTTTTTGCCTTGCTTAGTCATCTACCTGTGGTCATTTGGAGGCAACCTTTAGGTACAAAGCCCTCAAGTCATGCAGGAATGAAATTATCTGTGAGATTATCTGAGGTGGGAAAATCCAGACTGATGTGGAAGACAAAGGACTCCCCTCCTGGCCAAAAGGAATAATTTACTGGAAAAAATTAAGCAGTCAATGAATCCTAAAAAATTAAGCAGTCGATGAATCCTACAAAAGATCAGAATGAAGCAGGAAACCTGGATCTCCCCATGGCTTGGATTTACAAGGAAGGAATTTCACTTTCTATTTGAAGCCAGAGCTGAACTTCTCACTTAAATAATTTGTGGAAGGTTTTTTATCAGCTTAGGCTCAAAACCTGAGCGAGGTAACCACAGTGAGAGAGAAAAGTTTCTGAGATCCACCTGAAATGCCCTGAGCCAGGAACCACAGGGTTCCCTCCACCTGGCTTCCCCCTGAAATCTATGCTGGCTGCATCACATCACGGAATATCCTCTCTGTTCCCCCTGTTCTCCCTGTACTGTATCAATAATTCATCCACTTTTCTTACATGGGCTGTTTAATATGTTGTAGGAGGTAAAAGATACACAGTGTGTGTAAGGGAGGGAGATTTCCTTCAGGAGGTATTTGCAGAGCTGTAAAGCCCAGSAGCAGGGGAAGGCAGAGTGCAGGGATGTGTCTCCCTCAGGTGTGACAAGCAACTCCTTTTCAGGCCCAGTTTTAAATTTTTTTCTGCATGAGAGATGCAAAAAACCACTCCATACACAGTTTGCTGAGGCAAATATCAGCGAGTCCCTGATTTAAACCCATACAAAACAGGGAACAAATTCACCACAATGTGACAGTCCTGCAAAAATGTGATCTTGTGTTCGGAGCAGAGACAACATGTGCACAAATCACCTCTTTTTTTGTGTTGTTTGCCTCTGAATTGAGAGTCCAAACTCCTGATTGTGTCCCCAAGTGAGATTTTGGTGGCTCTGCCCAAGCCAGTGTGTCCAAGCCTCCATTGTCACTCTGCTGAAGGCTGGAACAGGCCTTTTAAATTCAGAAATCCTTAATGCACACATGTACAGGCTCAGGCTGGTTTTTTTTATGAGCGCCTTTAAGTTGGAGAAGATTAAGTGGAATTAAACATGGATGCCTTTTTAACAGAGCCCTCTCCCAGAAGAGATGCCTTTTCTTAGCACTCACTCCAAAGACTCCTTTAGCAGTGTTAGATTTGACTGCAAATGACAAGCTGTACACAGGAACCAGACATTTCTGTCCCTATCATCACTTATTAACTGTTGTTATTGTCGCTGACAACGTCGTGATAATAACAGGGATCCTCTCCACAGCTGGCTTGAAGATGTAGGAGTTTCTGACACTCACAAGTGTCTCAGCAGAAGTGACAGGTGAAGGCATGCTCAGAAGCAATTTATCCTGGGAAGAGAATGTGAAAGCCATCCGAGCTGCCTGAGACCTTGGGGGGCCTTTGCTACCCCTCAGGATTTGGTGTAGGGGTTGAAAAGCAGCAGCAGCAGCAGCAGYGTTTTCTTTTCATAAGGTATCACCTGGAAATCACCCCCCAGTGCCAGCAGGCTGCAGCTCATCCAGGAACATCCCTGCCAGGGAATCATGGTGAGGCAGTGAGCAGGGTGAGGGCAGCTGGGGTGAGTGGAGAAAGCAGGAGGAGCAGCTGTTGGCTGATTCAGCATGGAGGSGATGTGCTGAGGGGTTGATTTCCTCCAGCTCCAGTGAGGTGTGAGGGTCTTCTGAGAAGGCCCAGGCCTGGAGAGTGGATAATGCCTTCAGCTTGCCAGGTTTCTGTGTTAGGGGGATCTGAGCCTTTCAGGGACCTGCTCACCTGCAGTGCCAAGAGCTGGRGGGATAGAATATAAGAAAATAAAGATAGTGCAGAAGGCAGTCTCACWCCTGAGGAGTTGCAGCTGTACCAATCCCCAAAGATCAGGAACAGGCCTGGCCTTAGCAGGCCACAGCTGTGTCCAATAAGAAGCAGAAGARTGCTACAAAGAGTGGGTTAGCTGGGGGAGGAGAGAGTTGGGGTTTGTTGGTTGCTTTGTGAAGGAGTCAGTGCTGTGAGGAGCTGCCCATGAGAAATCACCAAGAAGGTCTGGGAACTTGCAATAAGATGACAACATCCTCATCCACGTGCACTTCTCCAGACTCTGGTCCACCACAGACCTACCAGCCAAAGCCTGAGGATCCCTCACCACCTGCAGCTCACATTTGGATGGGATTCTCAAAGGGATTGCTGTGATGACCCGAAAATTATGGGTGTAGGCTAAAATCATCCTGAATCCAGTGAATCTACAYCCACAAACAACTTCAACTTCAAACRAAGGATTTAAAACTACAAATTTGTGACAGAAGTCCAGACCCACGTGAATTTCTCACAGATAGGTGGGAAGACAGTGCAGCCTGAGCAACCCAAAGTCATGCCCATGCCCTCGTGGGTTGGGAGAGACCCCAGAAAGGCTGGGAATGCCAAGATGTGGCCAAAGGAGTTTTGTGTTGKGTGGTTTGCAGCTCAGTCTTCAGGAGGTGTTTGGACAACTGTCCCAGTCACTTGTTGGGATTGATGGGGTGGTGCTGTGMAGAGCCAGGAGCTGCATTTGGTGATCCTTGTGTGCCTGCCTATCTAGGGAATTCTGAGCCTATGAACTGTTGAGATCTCCCTTGTCAAGGGAAATATAGGTTAGATATTAGGAAAAAAAAAATTTACAGAAAGGGTGATGAAGTTCTGGAATGTTCTGCCCGGGGAGGTGGTGGAGTCACCATCCCTGGGTGTGTTTAACAAAGCCTGGATGTGGCACTGGTTTAACTGAGGTGTTGGGGCTGGGTTGAACTCGGTGATCTTGGAGGTCTCTTCCAACCCCGTGATTCTGTGAATTCTCTGAAGGCCACCCAGTCCAGCCTGGGGTGCCCAATGCCCCGATTATCCATCACTGTCCTCCCAGGCTGGCACTGCCCCTGCTTCATCAGCTGCAGCAAATCTTCCCTGCTGTCCAAGGAAATAAATCTTTGCACGTTCTCCAACTGTAAACTAATGATTCTGAATGACCAAAATAAAATGGCTTAGGCAATGTGTTATCTGCAGTTGGAAGAGGCAGGTTTCAGCTGTGACAAACCAAAGGCAGGGGGAGCATTATTAGCCAGGCTGTGTCTCCCAGGATTAGMGGTAGGAGATCTAATATATAGAAGGACCCAAGGGTGAGATTATCTCGGGATAATACACCCTGTAGGTTTTGAAACTGCAGCCAAAGCAATCAAACCTGTTACCATAGCATTCGTTTTAATGCACAGATAAATTTGTAGCTCTTGTTTATATAGCTCATCCTCTGGAGGCACTAATATGATTCCCTTTAAAACTCAAGTTAATGAGAAAATAATGGAGCATTGTGGATATAAGAAACATTTTTTCCCACTGTCGCTGTCATCATCTTTTATACAGKCAGACTGATCTTTGAAAGTATAAGTTGGATTTATTTTATGTACCACAAAACCTTTAAAAATCTTTCTTTAAACTRAGCTTTCTGATTCCAGCCCAAAGCCAGAAATACTCACTGTCTAAACATATTTATAAATCAGTATATCACCCGTAAATCTTACCTTATCCCTAATAGGAAATTTAAAATTGTAACTCTTGAAGCTTCACCTTGGCAACACGCATTCTTATTTTTATTGGCTTTCCTGGACAGAAAGCGCTGATGAGATGGAGAATGTGGCCAGGGAATAGGGATTGCATCTCCCTGGCTGGGTGCAGTGAGCTGTGTAACGAAGCCATGTGTGTTTACTTTCCTTTGGATACAGCACTGCAGCAAATCTCCAGCCTTTCTCAAGGTTTTTCCAAGTTTCTTTTTACCCCATAAAGTTGTCCTTCAATCCCTTTGGACCAGCTGAGGAGCTCCATCCTCATGGAACATCCAGTGCAAGGACGAGGCGTTCCAAGCCTTGGTACCAAGCTGGTACAAAGCTCAGTAAATTCACTTTGGGAAGGATTGGTGGTCTATACATAATTTACATTATCTAGCATTTATTATTCATACCTATAAACAGACACCTGTGTGGATTGGGCCTTCAGACACCTCAAAYTTCCTAAGATTTAATAACAAGAGAAGTAATGTAATTTGCTGGGACTGATGTTTTATCCTTGGCCTCACTTGAAGATTGTGGGAGTTTTGATTTGAGCGGGAGAACTTTGAGGCTGCTGTTGGCCGTGCCTCTGGTGAGAGGCAAAACTCATTTTGTTTGTTACTCCATAGTTTTTGTCTCTGCTGCCTCTGGTTTTTCTTAATCTCACCTGAATTTGGGACTGYTCCTGCTCTCCTTTAACCCAGGAGAAGTGTGGCCATGCCAAATCACACCTGCTCTTYCCTGCACCTCTGTGCTGCTCCTGTCCTGGGGACACTTTGCTCTGTCTGGAGAGGCAGAAGGATGAGAGAGAAGAGAGAAGAATGTAATAATAAGAACAATCTTGTGGGTCATGACCAAGATAAATTTCATCTCCCTGGGCTCCTACAGAGGCTGGTGCCTGGTTCATGAAGAAGAGCAGCATTTTGCTTCTCCCCCTGGACATGCAGGTTGAGGTGGTGAGATATCCCAGGATTTTTGAAGCCTCGTTTCCACACAGCCCAATGTCAAGGCTCGCAATCCTGCTGTTAAAATGGAAATGTAATTATTGACTCGGAAAAACGCTGCGCTGGGAAGTCACTAATGAAGTCAGGCCCAAACGAGGGAATTGGAGAGGGCTGCATCGTTAGAGCAACTAAGAAATATCATCTCAGCTGTCAGCAGTGGCAGGAGAAGGAGTACAAGGCTCTGGCTCAGGGTTTGTGGCTGAGCACAGCAACACAAAGCGACAGGGCTGAATTCGGATTTCGGGAATCGAGGATACAGGCTGATCCTGTTAAAAGCCAGGACTGGGGATTTAATAAAGGCCAGACTTAATTCTGCTATTCCTTAGGCTCTGGACAACTCAGCAGAGTGGGAGATTCCTCCTCCAGCTCGCCCACCTCTGTGTCACAGAGCTCTCCTTCTCATGCCTGCTTTCCTGCGTGCTGTGGAGCTGGCGCTGTTGGAGTCCGACTCAGCCTGTCCCGCTGGGATCTGAGCAGGAAAACCAGTCCAGTTTTCCTCCTGACAGATTTACTTTAAATAACTTTATATTTCTAATTGCTTTGGGATATGAAACATGTATGSAAAGATCTCCAGGGACTGGATTAAGTAGTTTTAATTATGACTCTGGCCTCTGTGGAGAAGCGTTTCTTGAGGAACATTAACAAATATACTCTTGTTTTTTTAACCCCACTTAGTGTGTGGGAATTTTCTATATCTGAAAAAGAGAAATTATTTAAATTTAATGACGGTGTCTCACTAATTCTGCACACCTGCTGTGATCTACCATGTACAAATGGAGGTATCACAGTGCAGGAATGAGGGATCTGATCCATACTCCTTGCAAATAACCCAGGCAGTTGGAAAGKCCAGGGATTCAGTGAGGTTGGTTTAGGATGTCCCCACACCTCTGGCTGATGTAAAATTGTTCTCCACTCTGTGTTTCCAACATCAGAGACACCAAACAGCCCCATTTCTGTTCCTTTCCCTGGGGACTATTTCAGTTTAGCTGATTGTGCTGCTGGGAAAATATTCTTAATATTCAATCCCATTTCCCCTCTAATCCCATTTATGCTACTTGTAGCCCCCAAAAGGATCCTTCCCCTCCTTGGGGTGTTTGCCCCAGRAAATTTTAGACTGTTCTTGATGGTGTCTTATAATTATAGCTCAAMTGATCTCCACATATTCCATATGTGCCAGCAAACAGGGACAGCATCCTGAATGAATCCATTCAACTCTGAATCATTTTCCTGAGCTCTCACCAGCTCCATTTCACTGCATTTGRGGTTTGATTTGTGAAATAGAAATCCCCAACTGCTGCTGCAGGATGGATATTCCACTGAACAGAGAGAAAGGATGATGTAACAAWAATAGCAACAATAATAATAACACCAATAATAATGATAAATGAAAATAATTACAACAATATCATAATCATCATCCCAACTTTTTTTGTCTTGCCAGGGAAGCATTCAGTTTTATTTTGAGGTTTACTCAAATGAATTTTAGCTGGAGTTGGGGCTGTCAGAGCCTGAGCCCAAGTCCAGTGAAGACTTCCAGCTTATTTTAATGCATATGAGCAGATTGGGATTTGAGACCTCAGGTCTTCAGTTTTCAAGATCCTGACTGACACAGATCAATGGGTTTTATTCTAGAAACTCAGCTGGGACAGTTAATGCCCATTAAGTTGGAGACAGTGGGGTCCAGGCAAATGCCAAAGTCCTCTTCTGAACTGAGAATTATTTAAAAAAACAAAGAATTTGTGGCTTGGTATGAAAGCCACAAACGTCTGAAAGCACAGCATTTTAACTATTTGATGAGACAAGCCAATGAGATAAAGAGCAGAGATAAATGAATGCATAATTTACACATTTATTGAATGACTACTCCAATATTTTTCACTCTTTCCAGTCAAGTGGACCTTTATTTCCTGTATAATTTGTTTAAGATCCCCTTCTTTTCCAGTAACATCAATTCCCCTCCAATCTGTGACCATAATTCCCCATTCTGGGTGCAGCTGGCTGTGTTTGAGAAGGTTGCTGGTGGAACTTTGGGGAATTGTGGCATAAGTGGAATGGGGGAGTAGGAGTTGGACTTTTAATTTTATTTTGGGAGATAATAAGATTTTAAATGCCTTGTGTCTTCTAATTGCCTTTCACGACCCTTTGGAGCTGCAATCAACTGGTTGAGAAAAGCAGCACTAAAAAAATCAAATTGTGATTTCTCAGAATTAAATCCCTCACGGCTTTCCTCAAGGATAGGGCATTTTGTGCATTTTTTAYTTTGGAAAAATATTGCTGGAGGGACAAAGCAATCGCATCAATGATTTGGTCACTCAGGGTAAATCATGGCTGTTCTGCCCATTTTGATCCAGAAAGGTCCTTCCTGACACTTTTAGAAATGCTGTCCATTCACAGCTCAATTATCTCAGATCACCTTCAGAGCTTTGCAGAATATATGATTTTCTCAAGAATCCAGTGGAATTAGAATTTATCTCCCAGTAGGAAATTGTCATTTTAAGTGCAGAGATACAAATAACAATACTTTTTTTTTCTTTTAAAGATGACTTATGTAATACTATAATGCCAATATTAAATAAATCTTGGGATGGAACAAGGGGCTGCATAAATAATTTACTTTAGCTATTAATGAAATACCTGTGCTAATACCCATGGATTTATTGCACACCAACCATACACACACCAAATCTACCCAGAATTTCCCTGCTGAAGACAAACAAAGCAAAGGGGTTTTAAAGGCAGAATTGAAATAATGTGGAAGCACACAGCTGACTTTTATAAATACATGAGCAAATACATGTTGATTGCTACTCCATGCTGATAAATGCAGCTTACTGAAAACTGGGAGAAGGGAAAATGTCTGCTAAATATTACATTGTGGCTGAATGCTAACCAGGAAAGGGATTCCAACTCCATTGTTGGGAATTCCCCAAAGCTTTTGCTTCTGCTGGTGCTTCAATAGGCAGCTGTGGCACGTGTAGGACAAACAGAACTCTGCAAAAAACTGAACCCTCCCAAAGGAGCTGGAATTGCACAGTGACACGTCCATGGGATAAAGACATTCCTGGGGTAAATAAATTGATAGGATTGGTGTGGTGCTGCTGATGGAATTGCTCTTGTTAGAACAAGCTGATTTAAATGAATAAAAATATCTAGAAMGTTTTTCTAGGGGTGTTTCTTTTTCATTTTTGTTTAGTGAGAAGTAAAAGCCTCTTTTTAAGTGTTCTTATGTGTGAAAAGGAGTGAGCCAAGCAAGTCTTCCCCTCGAGGAGGAAATCCAGCACTTCAAAAGGGACACCTTCCACTGCCCCAGGGAATCCAAGTGGTCTTGGACACTTCCAGGGATCCAGGGGCAGCCACAGCTTCTCTGGGAATTCCATCCCAGGGCCTCCCCATCCTCACWGGGAGGAATTCCTTCCCAATATCCCATCTAACCCTGCCCTCTGTCAATAGGAAACCATTGCCCCTTGTCCTGTCCCTCCAGGCCTTGCCCAAAATCTCTCTTGGAATCCTTTTAGGTACAGTTTTATAAATATATTATATATATYGAGTTTCTTTTTTGGGAATACACATTGCAACATTGCAAACATGTTATAATGCCATTTAGCTGCATTTTTAAAAAAAATTTATATGAAGATTAGCAAATACAAACTGAACAAATGTTTTGATCAAGTGAGAAAGTGTTCCTTTAGTGACAACCAGACTCCCTCTTTTCAAGTTTCTGGGCTGCTAGATCCAAAAATGAGAATAATACCTATAAACACACCAAAAATGAGAGAGCAGCAGTGTGGAAATTAGTATATTCTAATGGGAAAATTAYAAGAAATGCAGCTGTGCTTGCTCTCCCTACCAATCCCAACCTTCTGATTCCTCCAAACTGAATTGGAAAATAATGATCTCCTCTTCTGCTTTCTCCCAAGATACATAGTTAATCCCTGATATAAAAATACATAAAGGATATATATATTTGGAAAGAACTATTATTAAAATAGAGAATGTCTCAAASCAAAGCATTTCCATCATTTCCAGCTCATATTTGAACTCAGATCTAAATTCTCTGCCTGGGTTGGTCTCTGTCTAATCCTTTTGTTTATAACCTGATTTTCAGGGGGAAAATCAGACTATGGCTTTAACAGGAACATTTGGCTGGTGCAGCGAGCACACATACTGAAATAATCTGAAACAGCCTGTCTGCTTTAGCTTTTTTAAGCTCCTGATTATTTTTTTTTGCCTGGTGATTTCAAATGGCAGCGTAGTAAGAACAGCAGACAGGCCTGGGAGAGGCCCATCACTGTTGTCATCAGCTGTTAAACAGAACAGAGCTCCCGAGCTTGTACCCAACAGAAGAAATGTTAATGAGTYTAATTGAAGTAACCCAGGTGCCCAGGAGTGCCATGGCTCCCCTAAGGTCACTGGTGGCCGGGCAGGGCAGGTGCCTCACCCCTCTGGGCAGCCCAGCCCCAGGGAGTGYGGAGCAGTATCAGCCTGGGGGATTTTGTCATTCCCTCCAAGCAGGGATGCCTGGAGAGGCTGCCTGGAACAGAGGCTGGACAGGGTTAAAGGAATAAAGCAGGGATTTATTAAAAGGAYACAGCTTGGGCAGTACAAGAGSCTGGCTGAGACTCCTCCCATGACAGACCCCAAGTCACAAATTTTCACACTTTATAAGTTCTGCTCCATTTCAATGTTGGGGTCATTGTCCAATACCAGCTCCAGGTTGTGCAGTCCCACCCTCCCAGTTTCTCTCCTCCATCCCCTGCTGTTTGCCCTTTTTGGGGCTGAAGCTGCAGCGGWGTCYTTGGYTCTGGGGCTGGACAAGGGAACAGCTGACACTGKGTGYGGAGTTCATAGTCACACRCTAAGGYGGTGCAGAATCTGGAAAACATGAAAGCCCAAACTGAAGGCTTCAGCAGGAGCTGTACATTTGGGGAGCAGCAGCTGTGTGGATGGGCCAGCTCGGGCTCTGCACTCCCTGGACTGCAGGGTTGTGTTTTTGTCTGTTTGGTTTAGCAGGGACCAGTTGTGACCCGATTGCAGATGGCAGCTGGTGCCCACCAGTGTCTCTGTCCTCTGGTGCCCTGAAGATATGCAAATGAGGAAGAAATGCAAGGGACAGCTCCTTTGTATAAAAACTACTATGTTATGCATAATATATAACCACCTTTTCTTCCAGACTGCTGTTGGTTTGTTTTTTCTAACGTGCCCTCTTTCCCTCCTGCATCTCCCGCCACCAGGTCAAAAACAAAACTAAGGGGACAAGAAAAAAAAAAAAAGACTGTCAACAAAGAATTATTYTGGGACTTTTGAGAGAAACCAGGATATTTATGGATTTACTCTATTCCCTGTGATAACAAGTTTCTGAGATGGTAATRCACTGTCAAATATTTTTCAAGGTTAACAGTTTAGGGACACAATTATGTTGCAAGTTGTCGGCAAGATTAATTAAGGGTATTTCAGAGATATGGGAGAAAAATTGTTCCAGCAGCTATTAGAGGGTGAGTAATCCCAACACGAAGAGTAGTTCCCCTCCAGTTCAGTCCTCCTCAGAGAAAATATTCCCATGTTTAAGGCAGAATCAGAAGCAGATAAAATGTGCATGTTTGGGCTGAGAAGAGCAGTGATGGGGAAGCAATGCTAGACACAACCCACACAGTCTCACAGCCAGAGCTGGGATGGCCCCACAAAGGTTATTTTTAAATAATTTTAAATAAATATTTCCCTGAGCCAGAAAACWCCAAAAATCTCCCGCAGGCAAAGAAGGTAGAGGTGAGAGCCAGGCTCAGCAGAGCTCCCCTTGACATCAACAACCACTGGGAGGTCAGTGGGGACCTTATTATCCATCACTGATAGAAAAATTATTGGGCCAGTTAATAAAACATCAGGGACTGTTTGTGAAAATAATTGCAAGATCCAGAGAACTGTGAATATAAGAGATCTTAAATAAAAGAGAAAAAAACCATCAGCAACCCAGCACTTTAATCAAACCACTGCAACCAATACACATATCTACCCATCTATTTATAATCTGATATTATTTTTAATCCCTTTTTTCAAATCCCAGTCACTAATGAGGGATAATGCTGGATTGAGGAGGGCCAAAGAGATTTATTGATACCAACTCAGAGCCGTGGCTGTAAATCAGGACAGTGAAGAAGTATGCCACTGCTGGCTTATGTTCTCTTCCTGCAAAAGGACAGGGATGAATGAACAAGTGTCTGAATGAATGACTGAATAGATGAATGAATGAAAGAATGAATGCATCATCAAATAAATACATTAAAATCCATTGCCAGCTCACAGGGCTCGCAAGGCGCGGGAGCTCTTCGGGGCCTTTGTACAGACRCAGGCAACGGCGGCCTTGATTTATTATAAATTAAAATCTGCTTTGCCCAATCCCTCCGAGTGTTTAATTTTTACTGAAGGTCAAAAGGTGCTTTGCATTTGAAGAAAATGCATCCCAGTGTGGCTCCTGTTTCCAACGAGGAGCAGTGAGCTCCTGCTGCCTGCCCACGCTCAGGGAGGGACCCCAATGTCCCCAGGGCCACCACAGGGTGACACAGCAGCACAGTCCCTGTGGGAGGACACATTTGCTAAAATAATCGGCCTTTTTCTCCCTCCTGGCAGGGCTCAAGGCCCTCTCCTCCTTACTGACCAGAAGCCCAGCCTGCGTTTCCTGGAATCATGGAACTATGGAATTTTGCATKAGCAAAGACCCACCAAGAAGTTCAACCAGTCCACCCAGCACTGCCAAGGCCACCACTGAACCCTGTCCCCAAATGCCACTTCTACACATCTTTAAAATCCTKCCAGGGAAGGTTATTCCACCAGTGCTGGGGCTGGACAACCCTTTTTCTGAAGAAATTTTTCCCAAWATCCAACCCCTCTCCTCTGGCGTAATTTGGGGCCTTTCCCATTTGTCCTATCAAAGGGCAGGATTTGTGATGCCTCTCTGAAATTTAATTCCAGGCTTGCCTGCCATGCAGCAAGGTGGCATCTTGTCCTGGACAAGGGGCAGGAAGGACAGGTGGAATCCTGACAGGGACCCAGTGACAGTTGTGGCTTTTCCATCACRAGTGCCAGGTACACAAAGAACATTCCAAATCTCTCTGCCAGCTCCAGCGTGCAGAAACCATCTCTGGAGCTTCATGGGACAAGTTTTATTCCCTTTGAGAAGATTGTGGTGATCCAAATTTAATTATTTTGGGTTTTTTTTTTTCTGAAATCCATGTCTGTTTTGAACTTTGCACTTGTGTTTGATTCCCTTTCGCTCTTCTCTAACGAGGTCCTGGAGGATGAAGCTCTTCTAGCTTGAGATGAAGGTCCTCCAAATGAGAAGTACAGAGCCATGGCTGCCAATTTAATTAGCTCTCATGCATTCACATGCAGATGGAAGGATTTTTGGAAGGAGAGAATCTATTCAAGATGAATAAATTACTTCAGTTTTTAAATAACTAAACCAGCAGTTTTATTCCCCACTGCTAATATTTCTGTCAGTCAGGTCAAGGATAATGAAGCAGAATTCTAGAAAGGGTCACCCAAACCTTGGCTTTTTTTTTTAAATTGCAAATGTTCCCATTCACAAAACCTACATCTGCAAGTACAAAATCAACAGTTAAATGTTTGCCTTTTCTGTGTCCATATTTCTCCAAGGAGAGAAGATTTTTACCCAGATTTCACTTCTAACATTCTGCTGAAGTTTCTGAAGGAAGAACAAGTCTTCTAAACTTTGTTCCTGTTMTTATTTTTACCTGTGGGTAAATATGTTCTTTGCTGTTAATAGAGTCAGTGTTTTCCTTCCATAATAATAGCTTTTCCATGTGTCCGCATCATGGTTTAGAGTTCCTTTTCTCCCAATTTTTATAAGTTTATTTTTAACTTCTATTGAAAAAAAACCATGAAAACCCAACCCCATAAGGGAACATGACTTATGGAATAAAAGAAAATTACCAAAGTATTGTGGAAGGTATTAGAGATATACAAAGAGCAAAGTGCAGTGTAGCAGGACTCAGGTTATCTGTTTTAGGAAAGCACTTCCAGCAGATGAAATAGCTGCTAAGAGCAGGTGTTTGTTCCAAAAGCTGCAGCAATGTTGCTCTGTCATGTCACATGAAGTCAGCCCTGCTGCATCATGCGACRTTCCACCGACCGCATGGCGGGGAACCCAGCGGGACTAACAGGATGTGACAGACAACATTTAGCAAAAATATTCACTTATTTGACTCAGATCCTCGCCATCAGCTCGAATCAGGGAGCGTGGTCCCAAATGAGGCTGACAGATGGATGTGAACTCACCGAGGAGCAGCATCCAGTGGAAATCTGAAAGTTTCTTGTTCTGTACCTGGTGTTTGTCCTGCTGATGGTTTTGCTGTGCCCAGCTCCTCCTTCTCAGCATTTCCTCCCTGCTGTGAGTAGTGAGACGGGTTGGTTGTCATTTATTTTGACATAACTCGTGACTTTCACATGAGGGATTAATCACATACTTGGTACAGAAGTGCTGTCAACTGACAGCTGATGGAATTGCTGTAAACAGTTTTTATATGAGGTGAATTGTGAACTACATGAGAAGRTGTTTGGACTCTGTATTTATGTTTAGAGAGGGACTGTTTTAGGGAGCAAGAGGTTTGTCTCTGAAGACAYCTCTATTTTGCAGTGTGACAAAGTCTTTTTGATGGACTTGAAAATATGGGACTTTGTTATTACTCTTGAAGGAACTGTTTTATGGTAATACTTCTAAAAAAAAGGTTTAGGAAATAAGTGCATGTTCATGGAGACAAAAAATCAAATATAAGCCAGGCAGCTGAGGTGCAGAACTTGCCATAGATGGATTTTTATAAATACCAGTCCTGACCTGGATGGCAATTTCCAACCCATGGGCCAGGACTTGGGCAGCTGCAGAACTGTGTGTTTGGGCACAATTTGTCCTGACAGAAATTGGGATGAGAGATCCTCACTCCAGGTGTTAAAGAGGGTTTCAGGGRTGATGGTGAAGGTAATCCAGGAAAATCTGGCTGCTGAAGTGTGAACAATTTACACATGGACTTGAAGCTTCTCCTCCTTATGAGGAACAAGACAAGCAATAGTTTGCAGAATTCTGAAAAGAAACCTATAGATGCCAGAAATAAAGTTCATATTGTGTCAGAAGTTCATAGAATCCACGGTCCTTTGTCCTCCCAGCCTTCCAGAGGGAATTTTCAAGACTTTCTCATTCAGGCATTCGTGGTTCAGTCTCCCACCAGCAGTTCACAACCTTTGTGCAGATGCATTTTGTGGGGGTGGCAGTAAATGCCAGCAGTAATGCTGATGATGGAAGGTGCACCTGGGGAATACACGGGCTCATTTCACTGCTGAAATGTCCCCAGCCTCCTGTGTGGTGGTCTCAGCACTCTGCCCAAAGGATGCTGAGGGARAAAAGCTATTATAGAATCATGGAATATCCTGAGTTGGAAGGGACTCACAAGGATCATCCAGTGCAGCTCCTGGCCCTGCACAGACACCCCWACAATCCCACCCTGGGCATCCCTGAGAGCATGGCCCAAACCCTCCTGGAGCTCTGGCAGCCTTGGGGCTGGGACCATTTGTGGTGGTGCTTGCAGGGGTCTCAGGATGAGGGAAGAGATGAGAATCTGACTCCATGTTTCAGAAGGCTGATTTATTATTTTATGATATATATTATATTAAAAGAAAAYTATATACTAAAACTATACTTAAAAGAATAGAAGAAAGGATTTCATCAGAAGGCTTGAAAGGAATAGAAAGGAATGGAATGATAATAAAATCTTGTGACTGATCAGAGTCCAAGACAGCTGGGCTGTGCTTGGCCATTAATTAGAAACAACCACATGAGGCCAATCAAAGATGCACCTRTTGCATTCCAAAGCAGCAGATAATTATTGCTTTTCTTTTCTTCTGAGGCCTCTCAGCTTCTCAGGGGAAAAATCCTGACAAAGGGATTTTTCAGAAAATATCGTGGTGACACTCATTCCCTGGGGAGCCTGGGCAGAGCCCAGCACCCTCTGGAGAAAGAARAACCTTTCCCTAAAATCCAACCTATGGATAATGCAACCTACGCAGAGTCAATATGGAAAATTCAACAACACAAAGAAGAAGGAGAAAGGAACAACACTGACCGTCTGTTTCCTTTGGTATGTGCCATCTTTGCTGATACTAGAAGCATGCATTATATTTGRGAAATTAATTCCTCATGGCTCTTGGGAAATTTGGGAAGCAGGCCTGCTTTGCATGCCCCCCGACACCCCTGGGTGAGCCCCTGCTGTCTCTGGGTTTGTGCTGATGCTGTTCACTCTTGCCAGGAAGCCTCAGGAGCCTCCTGGCCTCCTCAGGGCAGTCTCTGGAGGTGTGGGGATGGCTGGGAGGATGCCTCAGCAATCTCAGCTCCTGCTGTGTCGGGATCTCTAGCTGGTCACAGTGACCCCAAGAAAAGTTCTAAAGTCTCTTTTCCCAGCCCGGCGCTTGAAGAAGGAGTCAGRGCTCTTCATTTCTCGGTCTCAAGGTTGTTTATTTTATCTTATCTGTAAAAAATTTTCTCCTGTCCTGCTGAGGTCTGTTCAGCAAGACAGTGAGAGGCACTCTGCCTGCCCCGGGGTGTTATGTCTTTATAATAAAAACTACGTGTACAATGTTTACAATTACTTCCCAATACCTATGACCTGTGTTAGACAGCGAGCTTCTACTCTAAACCAATCTGAGTGCCAACATCACAGCAGAAGATGGAGCCAAGAAGAAGAAGGAGAAAGGCTGGACACGCCCAGTTCCCTCCATCTTCCCCCCTGAACCCCCATACCAAAAACCCCAAAATCTACTTTTCCACCCTGTGATAACTTCACTAATATTCTGCTTAAACTC
The DNA here is from genome assembly GCA_014549065.1 of Cardinalis cardinalis. NCBI lineage: Eukaryota > Metazoa > Chordata > Aves > Passeriformes > Cardinalidae > Cardinalis > Cardinalis cardinalis. The sequence goes on from JACDOX010000266.1 coordinate 798,407, forward strand.
TTGTGGCTTGCTGATCTTCATACAAGGCTGGCAACTTGCTCCACGGGTCATAATCAAACCCACAGGGGCATTYTGGGCTCTGTGCCAGGGTCCCTGAGCCCCCTGGCAGGGTCTGGGCTGCTCAGCACAGCCAGAGGGATGTGCTGGGTCCTGACAGTGCTGCAGYGTCCAGGAGCCGGGTGTGGGCTGGTGGCCCCGCAGGGATGCGCAGCAGAGCCCCGGGAGGGGAAGCCCTGGCTCGGCGAGATTCCCCGGAATGCAGCGTGGGATGGCAGCGTGGGAGCCTTGCCCAGCAGCCCAGGGGAGCTGGCATGAATAAATCCCTATCCAGAGGGGAAGTACCAGCTCTGGGTGAAACAAGCCCAAAGGGCCCACAYGCCCACCCTGGGGAGCTGCTGAGCATCGAGGAGCCCCCAGCCTGCTGCTGGCTCTGCAGCATTGGCACATCCCYGCTGCTCAGTCTGGAGGTGAGCCTTTACCAGCCATTCCATGAAAAAATGGGAGAAAATGCTGCTCCTTGCTCCTGGTCACAGCAGCCTCTCCAGCAGTTTTTAAGGAAAGGTTTCCGCACATCTCCCAAGGCATTGTGCCTTCGGAGTCTGCCTGACTTTGGAATTTGGTGTTCCAAGTGTTTTGTAGAAGAAATCCTTTGAGCAAGCATGCTATTCACTCCTTATCTGATGAAAAATAATAAAAGAGTGATTAAACAATTAATACTGGATGTTGCTTAACAGTTTTAAGATGTTTACTTAATAATTTTCTGACACTTTCCCCCCCTAATTTAGGAATAAGACAGACATAATTGARCATGCTATTCTGAAGCTTCAAATTGCACTGTGAAGAGTATTGAAGGAAACACATTTCTTTGATTTKAATATTTTTCTCATTAACAGGACATTCAGAATAAAGCAGAAATATTTGATGCACAGAGCCTGTGGCAGTATCAAGTTAACACTGGCGTGCTCTTGCATTTTACCTCATGTTTACTAATCACTCCAAAAAGAAAGGTCACATCTTTCATCACAAAATGGAAACTTTTTGACAGCAAACAATTGGATTTTCAGCACTCCATTTGAAGTGGATTTCAGTGTGGAGAGTGAGAGCCCAAGGCAGTGGGATGAGGTAACTGAGCAGAGCTGTGCTCTCGAGGTGTTGGRTACCACAAACTCTGAGTAAGGGCTCTCTCAGCTGTATCAGGGTATCATGCTGCTCTAAAGCAGGGGAATCTGAGTTGAAATTTTTTGGAGAAGAGAATAAGTAAGGCTTGGGTCGGTGTTGGAGTGCAGTTTTGGCTCCCAGAACAATGTCAGGGTTGAGACACTGCTGCATGTCTGGGTCAGGATGCTGCAGGACAAGTCAGCCTGAAGGGAAGGAGAGCCACAGTTACCTGCAGAGTGTTAAACCACATTCCTCCTCTGAAGAGTCTTCCGTTTTATCTCCTCTGTGCCTCCACCATGGCCTTCTAGCTCTATTCTTCTGATTTTTTTTTAAAGACCTGTGTTTTGACAAAGTGAATTTACTTGGCAGCTGGGAAAAAAMCACCTTTTTTTCCCAGGTAGAAAATACAGCTTGGTAGTTTCTCAAGCAAAATATTACCCATGTAATTTCTTCTGTTTCTCTCTCCCTTCCATTCCTTCTGCTCCAAGCAGAGGAGCAGCCCTGAAGTCCTTTTTGGCTGGAAATTTCTGGGTCCCTGGGAGCAGCTCCGACCCATCCCTGGGTGCAGACAGGAGCTGGCCCAGGGGCTGTGAGTGGATGTGACCAGAGCACAGTGCTCAGAACTCCTCTCACCCTCCCCTAGGCTCTGCTGTGAGTTACTCTTGAGACAATGAAGTGAAATCAGAGGAGTGACCAGGAAATATCACTGGCTCTGCTCTTCCTTCCCCTCCACTGGTTGCACAGAATCAGGCACCTCCAAGGAGTCTCCCAGGTGGTGACACTGTGAGGACTCAGCCTCACCCCTGGCCAGGCTTTACACCTGGCTCCTGCAGAAATCACTGCTATGAAAAGATGCACAGGTTGCCTGCAGCCCTGGCACATATTGCATGGCATGGCACATACCTAAGTGAGATTCATTTGAGTTCTGGGCATCATTAGCACAATAAAAACTGTGATTTTTTTTTTTATTTTTTTTTTTTAGTTCAGACCTACAGGCCATTGCAGAGAAGAGTAATCATAAGACAGAAACAAGTTCCCTAGTTAAAAATTAATTCCCTAGACTAAAAATATAATCAAACGATGTCTACAGTATTTTATGAAGAGCTGGGAGGATAATAAAATTTAAAGCAGTGCGACATTTGCATTTTGTTCATTTCTATCCATATTTTTCCTTAGACTGCCTTTCTGTGTGCTTGTTAATCATATGCACTGCTACAGTCCTGGCATTTTAAGATCACTGTTCACATCAAGATTGAAAGGAAACTAATTACAATCACATTTCAGGGTGGTTGTTCAAAGCTCGTTCGGCGGCGGCTACAGCACGGGAGCCTTGACCTTTATTTGTAAGCATGAAAATAAGGTAAAGATGAAAGATTGGTTTTCCTGCAGCTCATACTCAGGGATCAGGAGGCCCKCCGGAGAGGCAGAGGTGTGGGAAGCCTCTCTCCTCTCTCTCCTCCTCTCCCAGGCTGGCAGCAGAGGCCAGTAGTGCTATGCAGAAGCTCTGCTCCACTGCGGCGAGAGGTGARCAAAAGCTCCACGGCATTTTTCAGCTCTCCCTCCAGCTGGCAGAACATGGAAAGAACCAGCAGGCCCGAGGAGTCTTTTTGACCCCCGTGCAGAGCTTTGCAGGGGTTTGTTTGCAGTGCCTGGGGCTGCACTCTGTGCTCAGGGGGTCGAGGTGTTGGCACRTGCCAGCTCTGAGCAGTGCCACGGTCTCTCCTGCCACTCATTCCATGGTTCAACAACACTCACAGTACTCAGGTGGATGCACTGGGGCAGAATAAGGTCCCTCAAACCTTAGGCAGTGCAGGTAATCCTAAGGCAATGCCTGATTTCACTCAATGGGAATGCATTGAGAGTGTGCTGGATGGCAGATTTATCCTGTAGGCTTCACCTTCTGTGTCCCTGAATTTTCCAAACTGCTGTTTTAATAAATTTGTGCTATGCTGAGAGTGAGCTGAGGGCTTGGTACACAAATGGAYTTCACTCAGGGGCTGCTGATGGGGGGCTGTCCCCAAATGCTCCTTTCAGGGTCACTGCCCAGCGTTCAAAGCCAGGCCACAGCGAGTGCGACCCCCAAAGGATCTGCTGAGCTTCCACCCAGCCTGGATCATCACAGCTCTCCCTGAACTGAGCTCATTGAGGAGAAGTTCCCCAGCCCTGGAGAGAAACAACCCCACTCTCCTCCCACAGTGTCTCTGTGTGTGCCCAGCCCTGTGTCCAGGCAATCTCTACTGCAGCCCTGATGTYCAGTGGGTTTTTTGGCAGGATCTGGCAGATAATTTGAATCTCCTGGTTGGAAAATCTCTATTTGGGGCACCAAGCAGTGAGAGAAGGGAAACTCATCTCACACCCAGCTCCCAGCCTCCCTCAGCCTGCTGCAGGCACGGGCCCACCTGGGCCATGCTAAGGACACAGAACGTGCATGCTGCTGGATGCCACTCAAACCAAGCAGCAAAGATGATTTTGCAACACTTTTTGTGATGTATTCTCCTTCTCTCTACATTCTTCAAAGCACAAATTTACCCAGACAAATATTTACAGAAACTGAAGGAAAAAATAGACTGGTGCTATAGATACTGCAGCAGTGAACTTCTAATTACAATCCACAAAGTATTTATGAATAAATTGATCTATTATTTGTCTAGTTCGAGCACTGCGTACACTTTGCCTTGTACYATTACATGCTGAAGGAAACAATATGCAGCATGAAAATGAAAACAATTTGACTTAATTATTTACACCATTACCGCCACTTTGAATTAGGCCTTCCATTTCTTCGGGATTTTGTAAAATTTAACCGGCAATTACGCTTGCTTAATTAATTTTATTTATCTACTACTACAATGAGATGAAAACAAAAAAMCTACCGGAATGCAAAGTACAAGCTGAGTCCCCTAGTTGTAAATGCTGCTTTTAAGCTTTATGATAAAAATGTAGTATTTTGTAGCATTTCATTGCAAGCGTATCTGGCCATGCTCCAGTACTATTTAAGCGTAAACAGGAAAAGCCTTGGAGGACGAGTAATCACACTTAAATGACACAAAGATCATTATAATGATGTTCCAAAAACATGGCAAAATTAGATATTGCAGAACTGTTTTCTTCTCTGAAGTGTTCCACCAGATGGTGAAGAGTGCTGAAACCGTAGATCCGAGAGAGGGGAGGAAGAACATCCCCACACTTCCCTCACTTGTCTCAAGTGGCACCTCACACCTTGGCTCCATCAAACCTCCCAGCTCAAGATGACACCGAGGTGTTTGAGTGCTGAATCACAGCCTGGGAAAGCCCTGCTTTGTTCCATTAAAGTTGTCAACTGCATTTCTTTGGATCCGAGGACGAACGAACGCGTCAGCAGAAGCGATGGTGGTAATTTGTGAAACTCTTAATGAGATATTTTCAGAGCTCATAAAAGAGGAAGAGCCATGCCTTTGAATTGCTGCACAATGAGTGCATTTTGATACAGGAAAAGAGTTGGGCTTTTATCAGAAATGGCGCTGCATCAGTGGGGATGTGTCAGGGAGCATTTAAAGGGGGCTAACAAGGGTTATATAAATGGGGTTTGTATCAATGGGGAGATGTCTGTGTGTATTGCTGCTCTGTGAAATGGCCACAAGTGAGGTGAGTCTGCACCTTTATCACTATTGATCTTCCYTTCTGAAAGACTTGACAAAGTTACCTTCCACAGGACCTGCTACATCTTCAGATGTCATTAGATTTTGGGGTTTTTTTTGTTATCAGAAATATCCGAGAAATATCTAGAAAATTGGAATTACTCATTAAAGGAACATCTAATTTTGTTATTTAAATATTGGTCAGGGGGTTCTACTTTTAGGAATATCAGTGAACCTCAACTACCTGCTGTCCATCCATCCATCCATCCATCCATCCATCCATCCATCCATCCATCCATCCATCTGTCCATCCATCCCCTCCTGAAATTCTGATCTCTTTCAATAATATTGTGGGGAATCCATAAATGAACAAGGTGAAGTATTGGGGTGCTGTGGTTTCTGCTGACCCGTTCCCAGTCATAGCTCCCTTTGGAAATCCTGACGTGTCCTGGGAGCCAGCAAATTCACAGTGGGGAGAAGGGCTGTGCTCTGGASATTTGGGCTGGGGTGCACTGGATGAAGGTAAAGAGGGTATAAAAGTATTTCTAAACCTTCCACCTTCCTGAAACTATTGGCGTAAATGTATTTCCAAGCCTTCCACCCTACTGAAATATTCGGTTTCTTAACATTTCCTCAGGAAMACACATGACAAATCCAGATCCACAGGAAAACTCGTCCTTTTTTTCTGAAAGATCCTGAAATGGAAGGTGACTTCATTCCTGACTGGCAGTCATTCTAATTCCATGCTGAGCAARGGAACAGCCTCTTATTCACTGTGCTACAAATATTTTTGAACTGAATGTTCACAGGGTCCAAAGAATGGCACACATGCTGCATTTGCTGCACTTCCATTATCCAGAGCTAGCAATAAAAATCATGCAAAATTCTCCCCCCTTTCCATCTCCCCCCATTCAATGGACATTTGGAAAAGGGGCTTGCAAACAGGAGAGGGTGAACACAATATCAGCAATCCTGTTTATCCCTTTGCATCCAGCTCATCTGCTTAAGTGAGAAGCCTGTGCATGGCTGGTTTTCAATGGCCTGTGTTAAATGAAGGGCTGATTTCAYCCCCCTGCCTCGAGGACAGAGGACCATTTGCTGAGCAGCCACTGTAGGTGACATTAAATGTCATCCCAACCGTCCCTCTCAGGTGGCATCGGGTGGAAAGTATCCCATAATCTTAAAAATTAACTCTGAACCAGTGGGAGCTTGCACTGATCCCATGTTGTTCCCAAGCTTAATAATTTGGGAGAACAGGCTCTCAGGGACAATGTGCCTCAGTTTTCCCTCTGCAAAATAGCAACACAAGGATTTTGGGAAAGCATTATTGTATTTTCACTCGACACGGATTATTCTCTTTTTGGAAGGGCTCTTCTAGCAATGCCAAATCTTTCCAAAAACTTGATTTACCAAAAAAAACCCACTTTACAATAATTAGTAACCTCTCTGTCTTGAGGAAGGCAAAGGTTTTATTCTGCTGTCTGAGCTTAATTATGTTTTCAGAGCAGTGTCATGGAGGCTCAGATGAAATTCTTGCTTTGTGTGCAAGAAAGTCACACCACATTTGCATTTGTTTGACAGAAGCCCTGATCTCATCCAATATGGAGTGCGCAAATTTGGCAATGCTCCCGTTGGACATCTATTTTATATTCTGCCTAAATTCCAGGCAAAATATCATTCCTTGCACTTAAATGCTGATACATTTGAGGGAGGGGATAAAGCCTGGTCCATCCAAATGAAATCCTCTGTGGGGCTGTGCATCAGAGCTCTGTCTCCACCAGCCAGCAGAGGCTGCTCTGATGTTAATGATTAATTATTAAATCATTCATTATTTTCAGTAATAAAGCACATGGAGGAAATCAAACCCAAATATTGAAGTGATGAAATGATCTCTGAGCCAGAATGCCATGGAATATGCTGTGTGGGARTGGGTTGGGAAGCAGCAGCCCCTAACCCAAGGAGCTGAACAACCTRCTGCCCGCTGGATCTTCCAGCTCTGGGATGTGGCCAGGTGGGCTCCAGGAAGAGCAGAGCACATCCTGCTTCTGATGAGATGGTAAGAACTGGGATTACTCTTCTAGGATATAAATTCTGACACTCTGGCCCTTAAACCCCAGGGTTTGTTCAACGAGGAGAGCTGTGGATTTTAACTGGATACTTGAAATAAACCGATTGTCTGCCCTTACTTAGCAAACAGGATTTTTTTTTTCCCAGTTATTAATTTCCTTAAATGTAAAGTGACATCTAAAATGAAAACAGTTTATTGCTTGCCAGGAGCAAAGCCAGCCTAATTTAAGAAATCCAGAATTAAAGCTTTTGAAGCATATCAGGGCATGTTTATAAAACAATTATCATTGCAAACATTCTCTCTGCTCAATGCAGCCTCTTCAGGCCACCTCCAAAGCCTGAAATTTCATCCCCAGTCGTCCCCACCCCGAAATGTTTCATCAATTGCATAAAATCAGGTCATCTTTTGATTGCAGCTTCCCTCTGCTGACCCAGGTGTTGAATCCCAAACCGAACCCACCTGGAATGTATTCGATGCTGAAAAAAAATTAACTCAGTGTTTAAAATTAAGTAGTAGGCTCATTATTAATAACTGACAGCAGACAAAGGAGTGCAGTGACCTCTCCAACAGAGCATTTAAATCTTTGCACAACATGCTCTGCTTGTGCTAGGCTGGTTTCACAAACAACAGCTGTGGAGTTCGTTAACATATGAATCCCCTTGAGGTAATTTGGAGGAGCCAAATGCGCTAAACTAAACACCTCATTAAAACAGCACTTTAAAAAACAAAACAAACCAAAAGACCCAACCCCTACAAGACCCCGAACTAATTTCACATTCCACGTCCACATGTGGAGATTGTATTATGTGGAATTCATTCRGCTCCGTGGCTGGAAATAGTGGGGGTTCAAATCGGTAATATGGGTTTTTCTCTGCTGAGATGCACTTGAGACTAAAGTGCCTTTGAAGTATGCCTGTCACAAGGAAGCAATTAACTGAGGACAATGATGTTTTCTTTTCCTCCCTGTTGCTGAACACAGGACGCAGGTTTGTACTCAAATATGTAGGACCCCACTTCCCTTGAGTCTGGGGAGAGAATGGACAAAACCAAACCAAGGACTCCCCCTTGGATGGAGCAAGGCAGAATSACACCGAGTGCTCCTGGGGTCACTGTCTCCCCCAGAAAGGCCTTGCAAGAGATTGGCAGAGAAATCCTCCATAAAAACACTACTGCAAGTCCAGGTGACCACACACAAGAGGTGCAGTCCAAAGAGAGTGGGAGAAACACGTCCTGCCCTTGTTCTGCAGGCTCCAGAGGCCTCAGGTGACCTGATCAAAATTTGCACCAAGAGCAGCTTCTTTCACTCCTTCTTTATTTCTCCATGATGCTACTGGGATAATTCTGCTGGCAAAAAGATTCACAAGCTCCTTGGAGCTGCTTCTCCTGGAAAACAACATCTCCTGCCCAGGTAACGCTGCTCGGTGAAGCACCGGAGCTTGAATATCTCCTGTGATGAGGCTGTCCAAAAAACACACAGAAATCCAGGCCTCTCCTCAGAAAATCACCTTTTCTTCTCTGTCTCCAGCTGCATTTGTTGGTGACTGGATGGAGGGATGTGATGGACATGTGTTTCACGGTCCATGGGGAATTTTACAATATTAAAAACAATAAAAAGATTGATCCCCAAAACTGCCTGCCTCCCCCCACAAAGTAAACTAGTCGCCCCTCTTTTTTACCATAGGTTTTCTATCTACATCAAGATACYTTTTAAGAGATGTTCCTAGAATTTATTAATTCCTAAATGGGAGTGCAAGGTTTTTTTTTTAAAAATGTAGATGTATTTTCAGATTTTGATAATGATCTAAAAGGCAAATAACTGGAAAGTTTTTGGGTGCCAGAGTCTTATGAAGCAACAGCCCATTTTTCTTCAGGAAATTGTGGTTTAAGGTTCTTCTGAATGACTTCAAATTATAAGATGCTATAGAGCTCTTTGGTATTTTTTGTTTTTTCCTCAAAAAAAATATTATTTTAATGCTCCATGCACATCTATTTTATGTTTCCTTTATCAGGAAAACAGCAACCTAATTAGCAGTGATACTTTGGAACTTCCATAAGAAACCTTTCACATGGATAAAAACAACAGAAGCTGGGTAACATGGAGGCACTTATGCATGCTCCATAGTTTTTATTTTCCTTTCTAAAGCCTTTATTCCTGAAATTTAGGCAAGGAACTTGTTTTTAGGGAGCTGGAAATAAAAAATCTCATGCTTACAATCCTATTTTTGTTCTCTTTAAAGCATAGCTTTATAACATGTTGGAATTTCCTCAAGGTTTTGTAAATACTCGTCTGAATTCCTCCCAGGTATTAGTATGTCATCCAAAAACCAGAAAATACTATTTATTCTCTGCAGGATTCAATCCATTCGTCTTTGAAATCCTGCAGGTAACTGGCTCCCCCCAGGGTAATCTCGCCTACTTCAATAGGCACGAATGTGYGAGTTCAGTCAGAATTAGTGTGTTTTTAAAATTCTGATATTCTGATTCCTGCCGTGCTGCCAGGCTTTGGGCAAGCACACTTTGGAAAAGTCTATTCCCTCTGCCAGTTTGTGAGGTAAATCCTGTGCTTTGGGGGCTTTCATGGGCACACAGAGTGCAGCACCTGCCCTGACTTCCACGTGTACAATCAGTCCCACTCTYCCAACGCCTGTTATTGCTTTTCCACGGTGCCTCTGCCTGTTTTCTGCACGATTATACCTCTAACAAGTGCAAATATTCTTGCTGCTTTTCCTTCAGCACAGTTTTTGGCTTGGTAAATCCAACTTTCACTCCTCCCATTGGCGCTATCRTGCTGCTTCTCAACCTGGCTCCAAAGTTTTGTCTGATTTTTGTAATTTAACAGCTTTACCAGTGAAGGTATTGGCTGTTTRTTGTTGATATGTTGTTACTGGTTTATTATACCAGGATTTTACCTTTTCTTACCTGGAGATGAGGCAACTAAGATATGTTTTAAAAACTTTAATTCTATTTTCAGTTTTATGGGAAGAGTGAGACAAAACAGATGTTATAATTCACACCATCACAATCAAAAGCCAACTATTTTTYAGCTACAAAACACTCTAAACATATCTTACCTTACCAGCTTTTTACCACACTATACTGTAAATACCTTAAAACCAATCATCRAAAATTACTCCTCAGGGGTCCTACTACAATACATCTTTCATAGTTCTATTTCTCCAATGTATCTAATCTTATTTACAAAACTATCTTTTAAAATTTTTTTCTAACTCTATTTCTCTCTCAACAATATCTATCCTATTCTATARTATTACTAATTTAACATTTCTTATCTCAAGGTTTACATACAAATACATATTATATAAACCTTCTGTCAAACCCTAAAAACTCTCTACAAATCCATTTCCCACACCAAGAACCTCCAGTGGCCCTGCCCWTCCTGGGATTTGTGCATCTCATTTTCTGAGACAAATGCTGGGTGATAACCTTTGGGATGATCCAAGCCATGCCTTCAGCATCCTCACTCCCTCCTGCCCCGTGAACATGGTGTGACCAAGATTATTGATTTTTAAATGCTGCCACATTTGATAGGCTTAAATYGAGCTCAACATCTTCACCAGTGGCAGTTCCTTCATCCACCCAACACCCAGCAGCTTCTTTCTCAGTTTGGGGAATTATACACAAACAACAAATTGATTTCTGAGAGTCTTTTTCATAGAATTACCATAACAACAAGGACAAGTCATTTAGAGCAAGCCAAAAATGCAGAATTTCTGGGCTGGYTCCTTATTTGCAGCTTAAATTGTTCTAAGCAGGAATTTGTGGCAGGCACATGATGTTTTGCAGAGGCTTTATAAGGACCTCAGAATCCATCTTGCTGCCTTTGGAAAACCTAAGATTGAGCACTGCAACTGCAGCATAAATCTTTAAAYTGTATTTTTACTTAACCAGTAAAAATTCCTTTGCATAAATGTATTTTCAACATCAGTTGCATAAAATACTGTTCATAATAAGAAGGTTTTGAAATCTTCCCCTCTTTTCATATGTCTGGAAAGTCTCATAAATGGCTTTTTATCTATGAGCTTATTTTTAAAGTGTTTTAAACAGAATTTTTCAGTGCTTTTTTTTTTTTGATGAGTTAAAAAAATAACCATCAAACCCTACAGACTGAGAAGACAGTGGCAACCTAAGAARGAGCTGCTCCAAAGCTGAAGATTTTTTAATGGAAAGCTCTCATTTTGGATCCTAACACAAACCTGAGAATTGGCTGCCACACAATTGCAAACTTAAATCATCACCCAAGTGAAACYAAGGGATTCAGATTATGGATTTTTTAAGTCAAACCCTTGCCTAAGTTCTTCGTGCCTCTTTCTGCCTGCAGTCAGTGCCTCCAAAGAGCAGTTCTCTCTCCTTTGACAAGAGACAAATTTGGCTCTCAGAGCTGCCCTGCCTTGCTCTGAAAAATGAAATTTCATTTGAGGCATTTCCATCAGGTCCTGATGGTGTTTAACCATCTTTCTCCCACACTGGAGCAGAGAGCAATAAAGGAGCAGGTCACCACAAAATGGATTAAGTGCAAACTCACATGTGTCACACCAAAGTTCAACGTTGACTGAAAGTAAAATAGATTTTAAAGTCTTTTGAGAGCAGCCAGATTTTAGAGGAATAGATCAAATTACTTATTTTTATATTGCCATAAAGCTACAGAGACATTTTCTGTCTCTTGTGTGTTTTGAAAGGATCACAATTTTGTCCAAGGGCCAAATGAGTTATTAATAGTAATAATAGTGATATTAAACCCRAGCAAGACTACTGGGAAATTATTGAGAATTAGTAAGTATATTTTAAAAAGACCTTATGGTGACCTTTTACCTTACAGAGTTAGGTTTAATTATAGAAATACTTTCACCTCAAGGTGATTAAAATGATAATTTTTTTTTTACTTTTAGTATAACTTCCTGTGTTGCTCATAGAATTTTATTGGGTATCATGAAATTAAAGAGCTAAAAGAATATTAATTAAAGAAGAAACAAATCTAGTCAGCCCATAAAAGGAGCAGGACATGCAGGAAAAAGAAATAATTGTAGAGTGGGATAAATTCTTGCAAGTYGTTTAGTGCTGAATTAAGTAATGGACTAAACACAGGGGGTTTTTTGCCCTACCTACTCAAGATTTACTCTGCTAATCACCCAATTTTCAAATCCTTGCTATATGAAAGCATTTGTCTTTAAAGCATCAATAATTTACGACCGCCATCAAAAGGAATGTTTTTTTCCATTAGACAAAATAATTATGTCATATATCCCACCAGTGTCTTTGGACTCCCACCTTGGTGTGAAGGAAACCATCACCCAGCTGAGATTGAACTGAAAATCTTCATCAAGAGCTGCTGCATTGAGGGAATGCCAATAAAAAGCGACTTTTTCCATGTTACAAAAATGAACATYTACAGACCAGGCCCCATGTCACAGTGAGACCTGGTGCGTTCGGAGGGAGCCACCTGAGGTTTTATTTACGTGTTTGCACCTGTGCAGGTTTAAAGCCTGCAGCTCTGCTCAGCAGAACTAACTGGTGTATTTTCCTGTGCCTTTTTGTGGGGCTGTGGGGCTGTAATGTGAGCACAGTAAATCTTTACGGGTTTGGATTCCTCGCATGCCGCTCGTGAGGCCCCAGGCCCTCGTCAGTGCTTTACTGCCCCTCGCTCATCCGGAACAAATGTTGAGAATTTCTGCTCAGGATGTGCTCCAGAATCCACCCCAAGGCAAGAGTTTAGGGAAAATCAAGGAKATTAATTTATTTCCTAACTGGTGTTCTGGAAKATTTGAAAAAAATCATATTTACCGYGTTTAACTGAGGCTTGTACTTAGGTGCTGCCATGTTGGATCACTCCCGCCATCCCTGTCACTGCACAAAGTTATCCTGAGCAAATCCTTTTTCCTTCCTGTGGTTTACTATRTGTGTATCTCTGTTTGGGGAGCAGGGTTGTCTGTGGGGAAGCTGCTGTAAGGCCATTGCAGGTGATCCCATAGAATCCTTAAGGCTGGGAAAGATCTCCAAGATCGTCATGTCCAACCATTGACCAAATATCATCACGCCCCCTGAAAATATTGAGTTTAAATGCCACACCTACTTGTTTTTTGAACCCTCCCAGGGCTGGTGACTCCACCACTTCCCTGGGGATCCTGTTCCAATGCTGAACCRCTCAGCAAATAATTTTTTTCCTAATATCCGCCTGCACTTTTCCTGGCATAGCTTGAGGCCATTTCCCCTTGTCCTGTYACTTGTTCCCTGGGAGAAAAGCCTGATCCYCACCTGGCTACAGCCTCCYGTCAGGCTGAGTGCCATAGGGCCTTCCCTGAGCCTTCTTTTCACCAGAACAAACTCCAGATGTCCATGGAATTCCAAGGATGGCCTTGGGATCAGCCTGGCTGGCTGCAGCCTCTCCCAACRTCACTTTGAGACATTTAGGAATTAATACCCACATGAGCATCTCACATGGAAGGTGAGACTTTACCCTGTTGGTCCAGACATTTGGGCTCATTCTGCCCCATTTAGGAACCACCTCATGGGATTATATATATTTTTTTTGTAATCATAAGTAGTGAGGGAAGTGCTCTCTCTTCTCATCAGAAGAGGTCACCTCCAGGAGATCCTTTGGCACATCCCTGGGGACCCAAGTGGTTTTTGGAAGGAGAGGTTTGATGGCACAAGTGCCAGTGGAGAATCCCAGGTGTGTGGGAATGCTGAGAAGGGCTCAGGGAGGAAACAGAGCCCCTGATGCTTGCACGGATCTGGGTGCATGTGATGGGCACTTAGCAAATAAATGATTGTCCTGCCTTCCTGTGGGATATGCAAAAATGGAATATGGAGCATGGAATCACCACAAAGCACTCACAGTTGACCCTCTGACAGCTGGAGTCTTCTCAAATGTCGGGGTAATAAAAAATAATTGTATATCAAAACTTGTGCTGAGGGGTGGGTTCCAGTTTGCTGTCCTGCCTGGTGTGACAATAAAGGATTTTAGTACAAAGCAATTTATTTTAAAAATTATTTTATTATTCAAATTATCAGAACTTTTCTCAGATAAACAAACCAAATTTTTTTGCAGACTGTTTATCCTATTGGTGCGGGAGGGCTCTTAAATATAGATCCCAAATTCCAGGTCCTGTCAGGGATCCYAGTTAGAGGATAAACTGTGGGAAAGCACCACTAGAGGTCACTCAACATTAATTGTTACCTAATTAGCACATTTTGACCCCRCGTTTTAGGTCATTCTATCGCTTTCATACTTAAAGCATTGTCAGCTTTGACTCCTCAGTTAATTCTGCCAAAACTCAGAAAAGCTGGAGACAGAAAATTTTCCTTCAGCTCTTCCCTCATATGACTCTTCCCAAGGCTCCCAAATCAGCTTTGCCATAGACTCTGCAGGCAGCAAATCATTCTTTCCTCAGCTTTGAGCTTAATAAAGCTGGCAGTGATGGACCTCTGGAAGTGCTGGGTTTAGAGGCACTCAGCCCTGGCTGTGTTATCTCAAATAGCTGCTCACCCATTTCGAAAATTAAACCAAAATGAATTTTACAAGTGAGAGAAATAGATGGGAAAATAATGTCTTCARTGTTTTCAGGTCCTTCCCCAGCCACATTGTAGCCCTGTACCTCTTTAACCACTGATAAACAGAAAAAAAAAAAATAGATCTTTGTAACGATTGACTAACTAAAAATGAGGCAAAGCAAAGTTTAACTTTGATTAATGAGTAGCTGCTGAAATATCTCTGCATGTGTTTAATCAAAAAGCAGATGTTGTATTTGCAGGGATTTTTCCATGAGCTCAGAAAACGATGGTAGCAATTTGTTTGCCCAAGACAAAGGGGAAAGGGAGAGCTAATTAGTGTGTTCTGCAAGGTTAAAATCACCCATTGCTGGTGCCCTGCCCACATCTCCTGTGGATGTTATCAAACACACTTGGGGCACTCAGAGTTTCACTTCAAACCCAGCTCAGTGCAGCCAAATCCTTGGGCAGCCAAGCTCTCCTAAAGGGTGCTCTACCCAAAATGACCAATTCTTATTTAATTTCTGGTTTTGGGTTGCTGCTCATCCTCTCCTTCTCTTCTCCCCTTCCGCTCAGCTGACTTGGTGCAAACTCACAAATGTCACACCAGAGTTCAGCGTTGACTGAAAGTAAAACAGATTTAAAAGTCTTTGGAGCAGCAAGATTTTAGAGGAATAGATCAAATTACTTTTATATTGCCATAAAGCTACAGACATTTTCTGTCTCTTGTGTGTTTTGAAAGGATCACAATTTTGTCCAAGGGCCAAATGAGTTAACAATAATAATAATAATAATGATATTAAACCCAAGTAAGACTATTAGGAAATTATTGAGAATTAATAAGCATGTTTTAAAAAGAATTTACAGTGGCCTTTTACCTTACAGAGTTAGGTTTAATTATAGAAATACTTTCACCTCAAGATGACTAAAATTATCAATTTTTTGATTTTTTAGTAAAACTTCCTGCATTGTTTATAGAATTCTATTGGATATCTCTGTTACTCACAAAATTAAAAGCTGGATTAGCCACTTTATCTTTATGTATGAGCATGACAACTGTAAAGAATGTTGCAGATTCCTGAAAAATCACTCAGTGTTCCCTGAAAAGTCATTTAGTAACCTCTCAAGACCAGCACACGTACAGCTGGAGGAGAAAACTTTAACCACGATTAGCCATCAGCACTGTGAGTGAAAAATCTATCAGGGGGCTCTGGTTTTCTGCTTCCTACATCAAGGTGATAAATAAATAGATTATCAGCATCCAAAAAGTCACACGGCTTCTCTCTCCACTTTGTAGACAGATTAATCTTGCAGAGGTATAAAGCAGAATTAGCCAAAAAAATAGCAAGTTCACAGTCTGGACCAATAGAATTTAGATTTCATTATAATTTTTTTTAAACAGTGAACCATCCTCTAAGCTTCTACCCGAGGAGCTTGGAGGGCCTGTTGTGACAGACAAGAGGTGATGATTTTAAACAAGAAGAGGGCAGATTCAGATTGGATTCAAGAAAGATGAGGGTGGTAAAACTCAGGCACAGGCAGCCCAGAGAGGTGGCAGATACCTCATCCCTGCAAATATTCAAGGTCAGGCTGGGTGGGGCTTGGAGCAATCTGGTCTAGTTGAAGATGTCCCATGGCACTGGATGGCCTTGGAAGGTCCCTTCCAACCCAAACCATCCCATGATTTTGTGATTTGACTCCAAGGTCCTCCATGATCTCAGGCGTAATTCCATCATATCTGCCTGTTTATCACTGAGAGCTTTGGTCACCCTTTGCTCCTTCTAAGGAAGTTCTTGGTTGGACATGTCCCCTTTCCTCAGTTCCTGCTGCACCCACAAAGATTCAAATTGTGTTTGAATTTAACGTCTCCATGTCAGCCCTGTAATTCCTGTGCTCTAAAAAGGGCTGGATAAAGTGGATTAAGGGCTGTTCAACTGAAACCCAGCTAAAAGGACAAGTTTATCCAAGCCTCTTCTTTGGAAGATCTCTGCTACTGGAAATCTTACTTCAGAATAAGTCAAAGAGTTATTTAACAGATATAGACCTTCTCAGAAATATTTGCTGAATATTTGTGTCATGTGTCATCATGCAACAAAACTCAATTTTTAAAGCTAAAACTCTAACCCTAACATGGAAAAATGGAGGAACAGGTTTGCTTTTCTTTTTTTTTTTTGAAAAATTGGGTCTAATTAAGGAAAAAGCCCTCACTGATGAAAAGTTACTACAAAAGGCCAATGGCTAAAGAGTCTCTGTGGAGAAACTCAAAATCAAGTGGGCTTAGACAGAGAAGCTGTCACTCCTTTTCAAGGGAAATTACAGCTTTTGACATAGAAACAGCTGCACAACTCCAGAAGTCTTGAATTCCAGCCCCTTGAAGGGATCAGTTGCCCCAGCTGRGTGATTTTTGCCAATCATCCTCTTGTTTTCTGATCAATTTGKTTTTTTGCCCATTGTTATAGCAGCACCTATTCTAAAATACTCTCAGTTGGAGCAAATAGCTCCCTGTTCCTTTCCTTTTCAGCTCCCCAAAAAGATCATTAGCAGCACAGCAAAGTTCCTTGCAAGATTTCTACCCAGCTGACACAATTTGCAAAGACTTCTTCTTTTCCCCCCCTACAAATCTGCTTTTTATTCTTATCCCTTGTCATAAAAAAAGCTCATTTCCAAATTACAACACCTAAATCCCAGAGGARCCTCTCAATCCCCTGCACAGTTTTAATGGAAATATTAGAAAACAAGGAAAAAACAAAGTTTTTTTCTTGTTGAAAACATGCACAGATGTTCTTTACCCAATATATGGATTAGATAATGCAGTTGTCAGTGACACACTTTTTTATCAGACTTTTAAAAGCATTTAATGCTGAAAAATGAATGTAGCTTTTCCAATCAATGTTAAAATCTTCAGCRAGGATAAAATCACTTCATACACATAGTGGGGTTTGGGTGCTTTGATTTTTGCAATAATCCAATAAAAGCTCAAAATTAGCACTGACAACGAAGGGAAATCAACCAATTCTGATGTATTAGGGAAATTATAAAACACAACTCACTGTGGGCATTATAATTGAGTGCATGGAGCTGATGAGCAGCTGAACTCATCTGCCATAAGTTTTTTATTTCAWACTAATCCATAAACAGCTTTTCAATTCTCTAAAAGCACATAAAATACCAACAATTCTTTTAGAGYGTCCCCATCAATCCAATCAAAAAAATCATAGGTTTCGAATGACCACCCATAGCTGTGATACTAAAAATATCCTGGTTATCAATCTAAAACTGGTTTTGCAGTGATGTTGGCCAGGATATTTTGCCTCATTACTTCATGTTCTCATTCTGTTGTTTATTGTCCTGTCATCTTATATTTATATAATTTGGCCTCCATCTTCCATAGTAATTAAAAATGGCATTTCTTTAACCCTGAGTTTCCTAGTTTTCCTGGTGCTTTCCACACATTTCCATGCCTGGATTGGAATTTATTATCACCACCATTCTCTGTGCAATGATTTCTGCCATTAAAAAAATCTTAAAATATTTGATTTACTCCATTCTTTGTTTTAATTGTTTTTACCATGATGGGATATGTGGCTCCTTGGCACACACAGTCACCACCTCAGCAGAGAGACCCTGGAAATGCCTGATTTCTGGATGTGGAGTCCTTTTGTCACTGGACATGGTAAATCCTGGAATGGCTGCAGCTTGGAAACTGTCCCAGACAGGGCACACAAGGGACACTGGGAATTACACACCAGGCTCCAACTCTCTACATTTAGTGACAAAATCTTGGATATGGGAAGAAAAGAGGGGCTCAGCCAATATTATCTGGTAATGTGAAGATAACCTCAKCTAAAATGGGCTTCATGTGTCCAGAAAGGGAGCTGTTAGACTGGATTAGATTGGACTGGGACAGGAAGGATTACTGGAGAGGAGGCCTGGCAGTGAATTCATTATAATCTGCAGTAGATATTACAAAGGGCTGTTTGCTGGTTGCATTCATTCAAAGGCCTTCCCCAAGAACTCTGTATTAGGGGTAGTTTGGAGCTCAGTTTCCAGGATTGGCTTTGGACAATTTTGGGGGCCCAAAGCTGGAGTTCTGAAGCGCCATGGACACATTATCAGGAATTCAGCACATGCTGTGTGAGGGTCACCAGCGGCTTCACCTCTCTCAGAGCAGGAACCTCTAAAAGTTATTTCACTGGCAAAGCATTTCTATCCACCAACATTCCTACAAGGAGGTACTTTTTCCTTTCACCTTGAAAAGGTTCTYCCCAGAGGGTGCTGGGCACTGCCCAGGCTCCCGAGAGAATGGGCACAGCCCCAAGGCTGCCAGAACTCCAGGAGGGCTTGGACGACATTCCCAGAGTGGGATTGTTGGGGTGTCTGTGCAGGGCCAGGAGCTGYACTGGAGGACCCTGGTGGAGCCTTTCCAACTCAGGATATTCCATAATTCCATGATCTTTGAATGGAAGTGCTGGGAGGCACAGAGAGGTTAATCTGCACAACCTGCAGGTGTGCCACAGAGATGCTCTTCCCCTTTCTCATATTCTTTGCCAGGTGCCTTGCTTAAGCCTTGGTCCAGCTCTGTCCCCCAGCCTGGAGGTCTGAAATGAAATGGCAATCTGCTCCTCTCCTGGCTAATTGGAACTGGAGCAGAGATATTTCACAAGAGAATAATGATGAGCTGCTCTCCCTGCATCCCTCTTTGTCTCCATTTTTATTTTGGTAGTGTCTCATCTGCTCTGCTGAGCTGCCAGTCACCTCCTGGGGAGGCTGGGAGCTCCTGGGACTGTCTGACTGTCCCTCAGCTGGGACATTCCATCTGGGAGCTGGACCTGTGGACACTGTGCGTGCTCAGAAAGYGCCTTCCAGTTCTGGATCTCCTCATTTCCCCCCTGGCAGCTGGACCTGAGCTCAGAAGAGCTCCCTGCTAACGAGGGAGCTCCACTCTCTGATCCTCCCCTTGCTTGGCTCTGGTGGCTGAATTGCCTCTGGCTCACCTCAATCAGCTCCATTTATTCCAGGGTTTTGAGTAGCTGCATATGAAAGCCTTGCTGATGGAGATATCACATGGCTTTGCTTTGCCTACAGACAATGATTTCATCTTAATAAAGTCAGATTTTGGCTCTGCCTGCTGCGCTGTCGAGTGAGCTCTCCTACAAGCCCCACAATGCAGCAGCTTTTTGAGGGAAAAAATACAGGACAGAATAATTTCCTTTTTCTCTCAGTAATCCTGAAAATGAGCCATGACTGACAAGTGGGAGCAAGGAGGATTTGTAGCACTTGAATTTCTTTTTCCAGTGTATTTTATATTGCAACTGTGGATGCCACAGYCACTGCAGGAAGAGTTATGACAGCATTTAAAGGGTTAAGACCTTCATATGCCTGAGGCCACTTCTAAGCCCTGGTTTTCCAAACTGCTCTGTCCTATCAGGTTTCTTTCTCCCTCTGGTCAAAATAGTAACTTATATAATTGCCTAATTCATATGAATTTGCAAGGCAGCAAATGAAATGAAAAAGCTCYTCGGAAACACCAGCATTACACAAAAATACACATAAATCAAATAAGCACCTCCAACACCTGAAGTGACACTTAGCCACGTCGAATTCCTGCCCTGCAAACTGCTCAGCCCACAAAACAGAGCAAAMAATGCAGAGCACAAGGCAAAAATGTGCCAGCCAGCCTCTTTAGGAGGCTGTGCATGGCACAGGCAGGGGCTGCTTTGCATTAGTGCCCCTCAATTGTCTGACTGATTTGTTCCTTGGGTGTAACAGCTGCCCACAGGTTGTACCTGCACGGGGGAAACGAGTGTGACACAAAGCCAGAACATTGTGCTGCGTTGCTTCTTGTACTAATAAATATTTCAGCATAAAGCCTAAGTGCTGCTTCTGCAGCACCCCATCCTTCTCTGCTGCAAGAGGCAGGAAAAGCAACTGGCAATTGCTGCCCATAATGGAAAATTAAAAAAAAAAAAATGTTGGTAAGCTTGTGGTAATGGATCCCATATTTTAAATTGATTTTTGTTGCTTAGGAGGATTTGAAGCACTTGGATTTCTTTTTTCAGGGTATTTTATATTGAATGTGTGGATGCCACTGTCTCTGTGGGAAGGGCTATGAGAGCATTAAAGGGTTAAGACCTTCACTGCTTGAGGACACTTATAAGCCCTAAAATTCCACCTAAACCCTAAAACCCTAAAATTCCACCGTCGTTTTTTCCTTTTTGTTTCATTCTAACAGCCAGCCCTGTCCCTCTGCACGGGTCAGCCCTGAACGGGCTGCACTTCAAGGCTCTATCCTTCGTGGAATTTTTTCTAGGAAGAAAAAGAAAAACATCTCAGCCACTCCAAGCTYGAGCATCCTTCTCCTCTCTTCCCCCTTTTAGAGTCAAGTGAGATATTTACCCACCTCCCACCCCAGTGATGCCTGACAGCAAAATATCCTGGCTCCAACCAGCATCCCCAAGACCACAGACAGCTCCAGGATTCTGGGATAAGCAATCCCAGCTTTACCAGGAACCCTACAAATAATATTTGCACAGCTCCCAGGACAAACAAACACGGGCAGGAAGCATTTACAAACCCAGGCTGTGTTAATTGCTTCTGGGAGTGTCTGCAGATGACTCTACCTGAAAATATTGGAGGGTTTTGACGAAAACTCATAGATTGGGGCACACAGACAACAAGGCAAACATTTCCTTCATTTCCTCRCTGGATTTTGAAATGAAAAAAGAAAAAGAGCCACATCTGTGCTCAGGAGTCCATTTCCAAGCTCCCCATCCAGCTGGGTTGGCTCCCATGGCTGGGCAGCTTGGATTGAGYAGGTCCTAAATTTGGGATTTGCTCCTAGAACCTCCAGTGGTTCCATAAATACCTCACGGGGTATTCATGGCTTGGAAATGAGGAATTAGTGAGGAAAAAAAGGTGAGAGAGGAGACTTAACTCAATATTTCCTTCCAGGATCACCATCCATCCTCAGCTCTCCAATGAGATTTGGTTTGTGGGGACATTTTCCTTTCAGTTATGGTAAAACCTGTAGTAAAAGTAAAATCTATAGTTAAAGTTGTTTGACTAGCTGGGAATATTATTTCTATCAGAAGAGCCTCTCAGTCAGAGAATAAAATTCCAAAATACGGTTTTATGTGGCAATATCCTTACTGATTAAAAAGAAGGAGTAAAATAAARTAAAGCAATGACTTTCCACTGGTTTTACTCCTAKTTATTTTATGTGCCAGGAAATTTTCACTGTTTCAGTGGGAACTGGAGTTATCTTCAGCCTTAGTATAAGTTTTGCATCTATTATTGTGAGTTACATCTCTCAATGGGTAAAAAGCAAATTAACAAATGTAAATATACTTTSTTATTTCTAGATGCTGGTGTGGAGTTAGCTTGAGGAAAGCTGGGAAATGCTGCTATCAAGACTCTGTGGAGAAAAAAAAGTAAAATTCATAGTTTTCTGTTTTGTGATTTATGAATCCATTCTGTTTCATTGTAAACTAGGAGGGAATTTTCATTGGAATCCTAGAAATAAACTGGAAACAAGATGGAAAGGAGTCAAAGTGACTCTTTGGGCACTGTGATCTTTATTTTGGGGAATAAATTTGTGCAGACTGGAAGAAGGCAATGAAGCATGGCTTGGAAACATATTCCCCAGGAATGTATATTCTAAATAAATGTCAATTCCTTTTAGCACAATCCACAGCTGACTTTCTAAATATCTTTGTCAGTGTTCCCATTAGGCTTTTTTTCAGTAATTTAAGTTCACCCTGAGAATTTTCCCTACATTTTTAGTGGAAATCACCTAAAATCTTGTCAACACTGTATTTCTTATACACTGGGTTTCATCCTGGGATGTTTGGGTCTGTGATTTGTGGGACAAATCAGAAAAGATTCTGCTCCAGCCTCAATCAATGTGGAAATCTCTGTTTTCTTGCATCCTGGCCCAGGACTTCGAATGTGGAATTTCATGAGTAAATATTGGATTGAATTTGTTGAATCCATGAAGTGGATTTTTGCCACTGAAGGATTTCATTGTGGAAGGTGATTTAAGGGCTTTGAATGTTGTTCTCATCCTCGGTGTTGTGAAATTCATCTGTCCACGCTCCCAAAATCCCTTCCAGCTGTTTCAAAAGAGCATTTATTAACATCTGCATCAAGGTTGGTTTTGCTCCACAGGAGACAGCAGAAGAAATCCCATGGAATCAGTCAGAACATGTGTGGATCTCAGCACTGCAGCTGAATTTTTTAGGAGAAACTGTAAAAAATGCTGGTAGCACAAATTTTCTCCCTCATTCCTCACGTTTCTCCATCTGAAGAAATCAAAATAAATATAAGAGGGCTCAGCAGTGAGCCTGTGCCTGACACAGTTTGAATGTGGGTTAAGAAAGCCAAAAAAAAAAAAGACAAAATAATTGTTATGCCTCACAACACAACCCCAGAGTCAACAGTCCGCGAGGAAGTAATTTCTGTCGACATATCAACATTGCAAATCGTCGAYGTCCTCTTTAAAGAAACCCAATATTTCTTCTAAATTTCCTTCAGATGGGAACGACTGATCCCCAAGAAAATGCAGAAGGACCTTGAAAGGAAAGGCTGCTGCAGTGGCTTGCAGGGACATGCTCCTCCCGAGCTTCCAGCACAATTATATGCTTATTACTTCGGAAGAGTTCGAAAACAAGCAAGCTGCAGCTTTTAATGAAGCTTTCATAGCAGAGAGAACTATGAAAAAGCATTTAAAGCAGCTCATCTCCTCCTCTATTCAGGCTCTCTTTCATTTCCAGAGGCAGTTGCGAGGAGAAATTGGATGCCATCCAGTTTGGGTTTATAAGGAAGCAGAAAAGGAGATAATGGCGGAAGTTTGTGCTTTCTTCCCCCATGGAAATTTGATCATCTTCAACGTTTGATCAGATTTTGAGGAACACAAGACAAAAAAACCCAGCAGATATTTCCAATCATGCATTTTAAAAACCTCAAAAGAGCTTTGCAGAGCCTCCCTGCACCCAGAGCTGCTTCAGACTTTTCTTTTTTATTATTTTGGGGGAAGATGTAGAACATAAGCAGTTACTTAGCCCTGGCATGCGATTATAAAAGCCTGACTCAGAGCATCTCCAAGTTCTGCTTACAATGCACAGACATACATCCAGTCCTTTGTACTGTCAGGCTGCCTCCCTAACAAGCCAGAAATATGTATGTGAGTGGAGAAGACATTCCAGGATCAGAGGAACAGTCACTTAACAATATGTCATGGAGACTGATCCCTTTGTCAGCYCACAAAAGCTCAATGTGACCCCAAAGCAGACATCTTTCATTATGGGGGATGCCATTTTCTTGCCCTTTTATGGCATTTTTTTATTGCCAGCATTATTCACAATTCTCTAATTAGAGAGGATAACGKTGGTACACTGGTTTTGCTCTTCAGTTTGGGTGCACACAGGTGTATTTGTGCAATAAGTTGGAATAATATTGCTTTTCCTTTTTGTTTTTCYGTACAGAGTTCAGTGGGCCACGATATTTTTCTGCTCTAATGCTGTGATCTCACATACACCTTCAAAAAGATGAGGCTGAGCAGCCTTTTCATTTGTTTTTCACTTTAAAAGAGCTCATTTGAAACTTTGCAGCCAAACCTTATTTCAGGTTTTATTTCTAAAAGAACACTTGACGCTTTCAGTCAAAAAAGGAACACATGTTGACATTGCAAAATTTACCAAATTCAAGCACCTGAATTTAGGATCTCACCTTCCCTTTGGTGCTCCTGGCTTTGTGTGCCAACATGGAACACAAATCCCCAGTGTGGGAAAAATAAAGCCATTGCTTTWTAGGTGCCTAAAATTTGGCCAGGAGAATTTACAAAGGATATTGGTTTTGCTGTGTCTGTTTGCWTTCTTATGAATTGCTGCTCACAGCAGAGCATGAAGCCTGAACCTCAAAAGAACAAAAGATGGGATATTTCTGGGTTCCCAACAAGTTCTTGGACAATTGTGAAGAAACTTCCTCACCCAGCAAGGGAGCAGAAACTGCCCCAAATCTTCTCTTTCCAGACCTTGGAGAGCCACAGCTCTCTGGTGTTTTGAGGGAAGCTGTGAATCAATTCCCTGCTCAGGATTTCACTTGACAGACCCAGCACAGCCCTAAGTGCCATCTGTGGGGAAGTGACTCCTGTATTTGTTTGGTTTTCTGTCCATATTTCACTGCCCAGAAGCCAATGAGGGGATTTTACAGCAGGGCTGGTGAAATTCTCCAACAGCCCAGCTGTAAAACACACAGTAGCGTTTTCTCCTTTTTACTTCCTGGCAATGAGTTTTGGTCCTGTCAGTTCAACCCACCTCAGAGGAGAAGGAAAGAGAGAAATGATTGCTCAGTGAATCTCAGAAGAATTATGGAGTTGTACAGCCCCAGAAGGATTTCAGGCAGTTTTATATTGCCCGGCTCAGCTCACATTTATTTTGTCTGTCTCAGTGTCTGAGCTTTGTGATGGGTAGAGAAAACTTCCTCTGCTGCCTGATGGATCTGAGCAATCTGGTGTGGATCTGGCTGGATGGAGCAGAGAAGAGAGTTCTTAGCTGCACAGAAGGCCAAAATCTGTGCTGTTATTTCTATATTTATTTTATCTTTGTCATTTAATCTATATTTATATTTAAATTTATATTTACATCTCCATACATATATTTATAATATTTATAATATTTATAATATTTATAATATTTATTATATTTATATTTATATTTATATTTATATTTATATTTATATTTATATTTATCCGTGTTGTAATTATATCTTTATTTTATTGTGCTATAATACATTTAATGCAAGTAAGTACTAGAAAGTGTTTAAAACTAGTTTTTACATAGAGAAAAACAAAGTCAGTAAAGAGTTAGGAATCTTTTAACAGTTAAATGCTTCCATATAAACTTATTTATGTCCAACTGCTTGAACTCAGAGGAGGAATAACTGCAGCAATCTGGAAATCTGTGTTGCAAGTGTAACTCTCTTCTAGATAAAAACATAAACATATCCTAAATCAGAGTAATTATCCAATTGTGCTGGGTTCTGACTACGTGAGACACTCAAAAGTCTCCCAAGAACCTGGAGATACTCTGAGGAAAGTGTTCTGCCAGTGAAGATTTATCCACAGTTTCACCTGATAAGATTGTTCATCTTCTTTTGAGCAGTGTAATTTGCTCTCCTCAGCACGCTGCCTTACATTCATATATGTAGAGAAGAGCTGGATTGATTATCTTCAGGCTTCCTGCCACTAAACTCAGCAAATTAGCTGCTCATGATTCCAGCAAATGACTGCTCTKGCTTTTTTTTTCTGGTGCTCCGGGAGAAATTGAACTGCAAAGCTTTGGCTGGGAAGCCAAGAACTTGCTCAGAAACTCCCCAAAGAAGAAAAAGCTGGAGAGCTGCTGTTGGAATTGATCAAGAGGTACAGGAAAATATGGGATGGTTCTGGTGTCCCAGAGACTCCAAGGAAATGGAGCTCTGTTTCTCTTGGTGCCTTTTCTGCAGTGAGATCGGGTGCTGTGGGTCACATTCAGAGAGCCACGGATGGTTGGGTTGGAAGGGACCTTCAATCCCTTGATAGGGACTCCACCTCTGCCCTGAGCAGCTGTGCCAGGGCTGGAAAACCCTTTTCATGAATAATTTTCCCAAATATCCACCCTGAGCCTGCCTTGGCCCAGCCTGAGGCCATTCCCTCTCCTCCTGTCCCTGTTCCCTGGGATAAGATCCCATATCCACCCCCAGCTGTCCCCTCCTTGTGCGGAGCCACAACTCTGTGCCCTGATCCCCCTTTTCTCCAGGCTGAGCCCCTTCCCAGCTCCCTCAGCCTCTCCTGGTGCCCCAGCCCCTTCTCCAGCTCCATTCCCTGCCCTGGCCATGCCCAATCCCCTCAAAGTTCTTCTTTTTGGGGGATTTCACACCCTGATGCTGCTGGACACAGGCAGGATGCCATTCCTTACGGGACCCCAAACCAGGAGCAAACTCGGCCTCTACAATCAGGGTTTAAGTTGAACTTCACCAAGCCTCCATTTCTCAGTCGTGTCAGGACTGAACATCTCACAAAGCCACAGAGCCTCAGCTCAGCTCTCCAGCCGTGGGATCTGGGACAAATCACTTTAATTTTGTCTCCTGCTTTTCCTTTCACCTTAACAATGCACTTTCTGCCACCTGGGAGAAACTGCTTATTTCCTTTGGCCGTTGCATGGATTTTGAGTCCAAATGAGAAATGATAATCCATCATTTCTCAACTGTGCTCTCTGCCAAAAATAAAATAAAAAATAGGAAAAAAACAAAAAAAAGGGAAAAAAGCTAATTCCAAGTTGGGAGGAGATGGGATTCTTCAAGGGGTAGAGACACCTTTCAGTTTTGAGAATATTCTGAGCTAAAACTGCTCCAGCTGGAAGGTGCTGAGAGCAGGACAGGTGTGGCCTTGCTGACACAAGGTCTTTGATGGGTGTGCATTTGAGGGAAAATCCCACTTTTCAGGGAAATTATGATTTGAATGCTGCAGGGAGAGGGAAACCCTGGGCTCCAGGACTCTGGGTTGCAGCTCTGGSCGTTCACTTGATGTTTATCTYGAGAAAAACTTTAACAAGTTCAGAYTCMCCAYKTTTTTTCCTCTCTGACCATTTATTTTTCCTAAACAACCCCTTGTCTGAATATAAATTTGTCAGATGGGTGTCTTAGATGCTGAAGAAGGAGAATGAAGCTCTGTGAGTTCTGTGTGAACCCCTGGTGTGGTGGCACCCAGCCCCACCCAGTGCAATTTGATCATTTCCCTCTCATTTCTCCTCAATCTCAGTAATTCCAACCCCCCCTTCTTCCTTTGTCTTTTAAATGTTATTTGTATCATTTTATCCTCCTTGTTCATTTTTTTCCTCCCTTCCATAAAACCCAATAAAATATTAATGTGGCATAACAAATCTGTCTGTGCTGGGAGTCTCTTGGAACTATTGATGAAGCCATGAATAAATTATGAATCTTGATTTTGCTTGTGGTATATCAGATTTCACGTGTTTATTACATTTTCTGTGAAGTCAGCTCATCCAAGAGCTTTTAGTTTTGTTTGCCTGCTTTTATTTTAGGTAGCCCTTGATTTATTAACCTTTGGAAAAGGTAATGTCTGATGTAGTGGAACCTATAATATGAAAATTCCATTTGGATCAATTTTTGTAGTTTTTGTTATACCTAAAGGAAAAAAAAAAAAAAGAAAGAAAAAATCCAGCCCTCTGCTTATCCCAGAAAAAAAAAGAGACAAATATATTTTTTTCTTTATGCTATTGAGCTGCATCTTCCAATATCACCTTGGCCTAAGGAAAAAACTTCCAAATGTAATAAGTAGTGCTCACTATTAAAAAAAAGGAAAATCCCCAAACCTTGACTATTGTAGCAGTAATTCTATTTTCTTTGGGAAAAATGTCTCTCTTTAGCAATCTTAATCAAGATTTTTMTTTCAATTAGAGACTAATTTGAAAGTTTGTGTGAGTTGCTCTTTCTGAAATTAATTATGATGCAATGGTAATATTTGAAAATTTTAAAATACATTCTGAAAGACCTTTTATGATAAATTCATAATTGTTGTTTAGGCCTRTTTCTTATTAAATATTTCTCAGGTAAACTCTGCCTTGTGCTTAAAATGACATGAAGTCCAAAAGCTCTACAAACGTCACCCAAGGAGGGGACACCAAAGGGGGAACTGAAATCCATGAGGAGCAAGGTGARGAAATCTGACTCTCAGGTAATGTCACCTGGTAAAAGTCCTCACAAGGTTACACAGAGCTCTAAGGGAAAATTCAGTGTTTGGCTCACAATTAACATTAATAATTATTATTAATTGCCAGTAAGAATGGACAAACACCATGGTGAGAGGGCAAAGCAGGACAGAGGATTTTGGTGTTTTCTGCTTTGTTTTAAACACAGTTCCCCTGCACAACGCATCCAAAAAAAAGTGGTTTTCCTTCATATATTGCAGTAATTCAGTTCCTTAGAATGCAAATCAGGATGAATAATTAGGAACAAACAGCCAGCTCTAATTCTCCAAGAATTCTCCTGTTTTGTGTGTGCAAGATCACTCCTGTGGCTCTGGGTTACCTCTCCCAGACCTTTGGATCACAGATTGTGATGAGTAAAGCTTTCTCATAGAAATAAAGGGATTTTCCCTCACCTCCCCTAGAGAAGRATGAATAATTGCTGGGTAATTTCAATTTAATTCCACCCTTTGGGAGAGGGTGCAGCAGGATCTCCCACCAGCCTTGCACTTGGTGATTCTGCTGCCCACCTCTTCCCAGAGCCTGTCAGTGGCTGAATCCATAAACCCCTGACAATAGGGTGGAAAATGTCCAGTTGGATGAGAAAAGGCAGCTCAGMGCAGTGCACCTGGAATGCGGATGAGTTCCTCCAGTGTGGCACTGAGGGATTTTCATGGAATGAATGTGACAAATGGCCAATGCAGGTACAACCCCAGCTGCTGCCACGCCTCAAGCAAACACAAGAGGGGCTGCTCTGAAGTCACTCCTTCAACCACTCTGCTCATGACAGAAAATAAAAGATGGTGATAGGACTTGTGGTACCTAAAAATGAGCCAGATTTGCTGGGCAGTGAGAAAATGCATTGCATCCTCTTTGAGAGGAGAAATCACAGGTTTCCACCTATTCTTCCCCCTTTTTTTCATAGTGAAATGCTCCCTAGAGGAATGATGGTCGTTGTCTCCTGTGGATCTCAGACAAAAGAGGCTGCTTTATCGATCTCCACTCCTTGCTGCAAAGGTATAATTAAAAATAAGTATTAAAGCTGATTCCAGCCTAACCTGGCACTCCAGAGCTGACTGTGTACAATAAAAATCACCTCATGTTCTCCTCGTCAGGAGAGCCCTCGCTGATCCAATTTCAGAGTTGTGCAGAGGTAATTGAAGGCTGCAGGAGGTTGTTCTGCACAAGCTCAGATTAGGACTCAGCTGAGAACGTGTCAGATGCAGCCACAGCTCAGCCCCATCTCCTGCAGCTTTTGGGGAGGATCAGGACRGGGCTGAAGGTGAGAAGTCCAGCACTCTGCACATGCAAGAATTAACAGTGTTTAAATACACCAGGCAGTGGATATATGTTGTTTTTAATTAGCAATTACTTATAAAAATGGTATTAATCTTTTAGAATGTTGACTTGTGTGCTCTGACAGCTTGGTTGGGTGTTTCTGGCTGGGAGGAAACACTGCCAGATGATCTGTCTCTGAGACAGGAAGATCATTCTCTGAGTACATAAACAGTATGAATATATATGCCATGAATATATTTATAAATATGGTCAGGATAGGCTCTGTTTAACCAGGAAAGGTCAGGATTGAGCCCTCAGGAATCTCATTTCAGACAAACCCAAGCCTGCACTTCTATCACTGTTTACATGTGCTCGCTCCCATTTCACAGTGGAAATTGCCTCTATTAGAGTTTATTTTATACTTTGCTTGCAACTGGAACACAGTAATTTTTTAATATATTGAGTTCTCAGACCTTGGGACATTGCTGTGCAAGGGGGAAAAGCACCTCAGTCCTTGTGCAGCCTGTCCTGGAATCCAGCACCACCTCAGAACCCCAAATTGCCCAATTTTTCTGCATTTCTTCTTAAAAACAAGCAAATAGGCTGTGATCTTATCCAGCTACTGATTTGTGTAGCTGCTGATCTTATATGCTTGGGTGGCAGATGGATGGTGCAAGCTGTAAAATACTAAGGCAAAGAGAAGGGTAGCCTGYGAGATTACTAATCAATTTTCCAAAGAACTGTCTTGCAGAAGGGCCAGCCGTAAATTGTTTCATATTTCTTTTTAATTTACACAAAACCATCTAAGGTGACCTGCTGGCATCTGTCTGTGTTGATTTTCATGTATTTTATTGGTCTTTTAGCACTGCTTCTATTGCTCATCAGCTACTCTGAATGTGTCTGTGAAGTTTCCCAAGGAAAATAAAGATGCTTACGGTGGAGATGATTTCCTTCATTTTGGGACACATTATATTTATTAATCTAATGCTGAATCTCTTCATATTTCTGCTTTGGAAAGTGTGAATGGCAATTTAGGCTCTCTTGTGCTGGGTGCTCTGCCTCTTAATGGGACATATCCTGACAGCCAATCTCATGCACTGGATGAAAGAGATAAAACATGGGGAAGAAAAATTATCAGCAGCCTCCTTCCCAGAGACAGAGCTGAGTAAGGGAAGACTCGTTTAATTCACATAAAATAATCTGGGGCATGGTCAGGGGCTGAACTGTGATGTTGGGCTCCTCTTCTCAAGGCCMGGCACACACACATCCATGCTCAGTTTCAAAGGAATAAAGATGAATCTCTTGGAAAAAGCCAGAATTAATTGAGAGGAAACAGAAATCTGCTAAACTGGAAATTTGAAAGTTACTGTTGATGGGAGAAACATTAAAAAAACTGTCTGTATATCACTTGCATTTTCTAAATATTTCAAATGATAGCAGCTTTGATTTTGGAGTGTGGGGAAGATGATCTGCTAGCTTCTCTACAATTTGCTTTGTTTCTCAGAGAAGAAAGAAGAAAATCTTGAGGTTTAAAAACAATAATTGAAGTTTGTTAATTTGCAGCTCTTTGCTTTTGCCTTCAAATAATTGCACTGTAACTGCTCAAGAAGGGTGTGTGATAGTTGCTGCAATAACACTTCTAATGAAGTGATTTGCTTTTGCTATTAATACATCTGAAGAAATCTTGGCAAAGCTTTCATAAAAAGCTCATTGGACTTTTCTACCCGTGCCTACAACCCAACATCTGATTATCCCCTTTGTTATTTCCATCAGGCACTAAGAGTGTTTCACATGGCTTAAAAATTGAGGACAACATCCTCAGCTGCTCTGAGTGGGAAAACTGCCTGGGCTTCCTCAATTACACCCACAAGGATCTCCCTCCTACCTCAGACAATAAWACCCATTTATGTCAGCAACAGCAAGATGCTGCTTCAACAGAAGGAAAATACCCCTTAAACGAATTTATTTTCTCTTTAACTTCCTATGTGAGTGTAATTTTTTATAATAAGAGGAAAATCCTGGGTAGGACAAATGGTTTAACTATTTAAATACGGAGATTAAACCGGTTGTTGKGAGTTTACTGAATCTGCAGAAGGCAAGCAGTGAGATGATAAAGAGAATTAGGGAAGACGCAGAAAGCAGAAGCAGGAATTAGGGATGCCAGGAGCAGAGCTTGGTGACACACTCCTGAATCCTCATGGGCTGGGAAGTTTGGATCTGTGATCAGCGACACCAAAACCTCAGGTGATTTATTCAYAAAGGCTTTGCTTAGCTTTGAAGTCAGAGAGAATTTTCCCTTAGTAAGGGCTTCAAGATGAGACCCCAGATGACAAAAGGCACYGGATCAAGGAGGGTGTAGTAAGTTAGTGAAATGCAGGATGGCATTTCTGCTCATTCAAAGTCATTTCCCAGTCCTCAGCCTGGGCTGGGAGCCAAGCAAAGCAAGGCCTTCATTAGGAATGAATCACAAACTTCACAAAATAAAGACAATCTTCAGCTCACTAAATTTGTGGGGGAAAACCCCCAACCCTGCCCTGTGACCAGACTTCAGCTGAATATTACAATATTTACAGCAAAGGATGTAAACCTTGACAGGGGGTGACAAAACCAACGCCAACTCTGTGTTTGCCTTTTATACCCCAACCACACCAACAAATCCTAATTTTTGTTGGGCTTCAAGTCTCACTCCYAGCCCTGATGAAGAAGAGGACTAAAGGTCCCTCACATCAGGATAATGAAGGGTGTGTGCTTTCTTCTGCAGAGACCTTGTTAACTGGTTCAGGAGCACTTTTATTTCTTGCATGTGTCTGCTGCAATATCTACAGGGGCTGGAAAATGAAACCCCACTTCACAGCAAAGCAGAGCTTTTGCCTCTTTCTTTTCAGGGCTGCTCTCAAGGACAAGGGGTTATTAGTGGCCTTTCACTCTCCAGGGCAGGAACTTTTCAGGCTTCAGAAATTTTTACCCTGTTGAGTGAATGCAATCCATTGAATTTCTTTATTGCTTTCATGTTGCTAAGGTCTACTTCGATTTTTGAGAAAATAATTAACTGCTACTCAAGCCAGGAGAATGAAACTGGAAGCGCAAGAGCAACACAAAGAAATCCTCAAATAACCTTGGAATAGTATGAGCTGATTTTTTATTTAGCTACCAGTTCTAAAAAATCAAGGGAAATMATTTTGGATTGGCTTTAAAAAAAGCATTTGAAACCTTTTTGAGCCAAAAGTAAAACTGGAGGTTAGCTAGTGAAATGAAATCCTCCACTTGTTCCAGGCTTCTAAATACTTTGAGATTGTCTAATATTCGATTTTTTAAAAGTGAATACATTTCATTTAGTAAAACTTTAAAATTATTAACTTGAACCTTTTTTTCTCCACAAATTGTAGCCCTTTTTTCYGATTAAATAACTACATGCAACTGGTAAAGTATTATATTAGCAATACAAGTGCATTTATCTCTGTGTTTTTGGAAAAGCAATAGGCAATTTTTTTTCCTAAAAAAAAGTCTGATCAATAAATCAGAACAGAAATGACTATGTGTGCAAGGTAAAAAAAAAAAAAAAAGTTTTTTTTTAGTAAGTCCCATATCCAGAGATAAAAATTAAGAAATATATGTTTAATTTTGTTGTCCCTGAAAAATCTCTGTATGTGGACTGTGAAACAGAAAAGGATCAATTTTTCCTCCAGCTGGAAGTGRTGGTGGAAGACTGGGCACATCCTTTTATTTTTGTAGGGATGCACTGAGGGGCAGAGAACTCAGAGGAAGCAGAACAAGATTCCATAAAGGGAAAACAGCTTTTTATTTGGAGGTGAGGAAAAGAGCAGAAGATGCAATTCCCAGCACATCCTTGGGAACATCTCTGGGTTCCTGCCATCCCCACTCACATCCAGGGCCTGCAGTTCTGTGCTGCAGCAATTGATATTGGCAGGGATCTTTGTGCTGGAAACTGGGGAAAGGACAACCCTTCCACGCCACTTTAGTAATGAAAAAATGTTCTTGGTGTTGTTTCCATTATTATCTAAGGCTCAGTAACTGAAACATGCAGGTGGAACAGCAGCAAGTTCAAATTATTCAGAGATCCTCTGAGTTTGTGCATCTTTATTTCCATTTAATTTGGAATGCAAAAGGCTCACACTGGGAGATCTCAGCCCAAGGAAACAAGACACTAAACCAGAAATGCAATCCATGGAGCTGTGAGTTACTGGGCAAGGGCATTTGGCAAACTGGTAACATTTAAAAATGTATTTCAAAGTTTTTAAACAACAATATTTGTGCAAGTTCCCTCAGAATCCACAGAGGTGTCAAAAGTGTTTCAACAGGCAATAATAGGGGATGGCAGTGGCAAGAATTTGGCCATTAAATGTCCATACACAGATGATGGAATTGTTCAAAAACAGGTAGATGTGGCTCCTCACCTTCAAGGTCTTTTCCAACCTGAATGATTCCACAATCCTGCGGGATGGGTCACTCAGAAAAAGGCAAAGTCTGTCAATTTTATTGACATTTGCAGCTGTCATGGCAAATACCTCTGTACAAATATATTTTAACCAAACCACTMTTTAAACCATTAGGTACAATTTTCTTATTTTTTTTTTAGTTACATAACCAAGCTCCTAATTCTTCCTGTTGAAAATTGAATAATCCTGGCTATATTTGTTGTCTTGCACTTTAAAAGTCTTAAAAATTTAGAAAATTTCACTTTTTTGTATTGTAAAAGTACCCTTGAGCTAATAGCCTGCAAGTCAACTTCAGGAAACTAATGGTACAGCCAGGGAAAATCAGGTGTATTTGAGTTTTCATCTTATTGGAAAGGTTCAAAATACAACCCACAGGAATTGATTTAAGTGTCAAAGTAGGTATTATAAAAATGAAAATTAACTGTCAAAGAGTAAATAAAAGGAAGAAAAGATGTGACACATCTATTCAGTCCTTGCTAACACAAGCCAGGGTCACCTGTCCTGAAAGCAATATTGGTAGATGTCTCTTTAATCATATTTGAAAGCCTCTTCTTCACAAAAAAAATTCCTATTTTCCATAAGATACTCTAGCTTATAGCCATCCTTACTGTTAAAAAAAAGAAAGATTGTCTTAATAAGCTCCCTTTGGGATTTTTTTTATCCAAGCAGCACAAAACACTTTACTCAGGAAATTATCCTGAACTTATTTAATTCCGAATGCAGTTTTTCCAGCCCCACCCTACAAAGGGCATGGTCACTGTCATTCCAGTTTTTACCACATCTAAGCAGCAACATTAAGGAAAACAGCACATTTTTGGAGAAAAGCACTTGGGCAGGGTGGTGGAGCAGGAGTGGGGCCACTGATGGTGCTCAGGTTGAGGGTTGGGTCTCAAACCCCTCCAAACTCTCCCGGGTGTTTGTGCCCCTCTCCCTTCTCCCAAACTTTGTGCAGGTGATGCCTTGTGCAGGCTGCCCTGGAGCAGAGCTGGGCARAGTCCCAGAATAAAGCAGGGATTYATYCMAAGGATCTCCTCCATGGATCCACCTTGGGCAGCACCAGAGCCCAGCCAGGGCTGCACCCAAGATGAACCAAAATGGCCCCAAAATGCACCAGCGCTCCCGGGGGCTCTCCCTGGGATCAGTTCTGCTCCATTTGCACCTTGCAGTTCATTGTCCCATCCCAGCTTTGGCCCCTGCAGTCCCACCCTG
>JACDOX010000267.1:0-66843 GCA_014549065.1 Cardinalis cardinalis
GGGGGGGGGGGACGACTCCCTTTTGGAGATTTCCCCTAATTTTGTCCTGAACCAGGACAATAAAAAAGAGAATTACAGGTTCACAGATTCAATTAGAAGAAGTGCATAGCACACAAAAATGCAGAAAGTATTCAGGGAGCATTTACTTTGCTCAGGGACATCCAGATATTAAGTGTATTGAAGCCAAAATTGAATCCACAGACAGTAATCTATATATGGCACAGCAAAAAATGTGTGGCATTTGCAGTATCAATGTCACCTCTCATATTACCTTTCTGCTTTGGAGGTGTTCTTATGGAGCCCTTTGCCACCGAATATGAGCCCAGTACTTGTGTCGAAAGGGTTTTTAAAATGTTGTTTCCTTTGTGGTTCCAAAGAGGATACAATGTGTCTCTGAATCTCTGTACAATAGACTGATCTGGTGCTTTACACTAGGAAAGTGGATGTTAGAACAGATTCCCATTCAGAAAAAAATGTGTGGATTAGAAAAATAAGAGAAGTGCAGCAAGCTTTGGGACTAAAGGGGGAAGGTGTTTGAGATATGAATATCAGAAAATAAGAGTGGTATTTAGATACTAAATAAAGATACTAAATAAAGATACTAAATAAAGATACTAAATAAAGAAATTAAATAAAGGTGGTAAATAAAGAAATATACTTGAACAAAATTATTCTTAATAATTTATTTATTCTTCTTTAGTGTCTTGAAAAACAAGCCTTAATTCATTGGAGCTGGCAGATAGGAACCACTCTAATGTTACCAACTCTCTTAGAAATTATAACAAAGAAAGAAAGATTGTCTTTCAATGAAAACGTTTCACAAAACACTTTGGTAATCTTCAGAATCAGAAAGCCACTCAAGACTGTTGTAACAAATATTTAGTATTCTTTATGTCCTGAAGCCATTTTTTGCTGTTTACAAAGCTCTGTAAAGTTGCTGAGGATAATTTCACTGTTTTATCACAGCAAAATTGATTCAGCTACTGTGCTTAAATATGTGCTTTATGCTCTAGTATTTTATATTTGTTCCATTGCTCCAGAGGGACTATGAATTGGATTTCTATATATGAATGAACATCTTTATACTCCACAGTATTACAATTCAATGTTTTAGCTGTAATCTTAATTTCTCTTATTTATTGCCCCATCTTTGTTTATTGCCTTTGTAGAATCATGACTAAAATCTGACAAGAAGCTGCCTGAGGAACAATCTGGTCTCTTCATAGTACCACAGAGTATGCAACATGCTTAGAGCAGAAGTGAAATGAAATTATACTAAAAAATCTAGAAGATTTTGCATGTAAGTACCCATGATTTTATCACAGTAAACATTTTAAAATTGCATTAATTGGAAGTTGTAGCGTTGGGAATGATTTTTCTAGCTCACAGAAATATGGGAAAAAATTACAAACATATATATAAGAATGTTGGTATTCACTGTGCCAAAGGAAATAATCTGTTAGCAAAAATTCAATTTCATAAATATAGATAAAGTAGGAAAAGATAAATATAAATTAATTTGGCATGATCAGATGTGAAACACCATATATTTCAGATACCATGGTGTGATTCAGGAGAGCAAAAATTGGATTTGTTCTGTTTCAGTCTTTGCAAAAGTATGGGCACTGAGGTTTCTTTAAAACTTCGGAACATTTCAAGGACGAATAATGAAAATTTCAATAATTTCTTGGACATGTAGCATGGACTTACTTTAATATCTAGAAGTGAGGCTCTTTAATGTTGGGTCAGGCTTTAGGCTGGCATAGTTCCATTGTGAATATAGTTCCATTGCAGTCAGGGTTAAATACTAGGATACCGAAAAAAGCATCCTGGGGTGCATTATGAAGAGCAGTGCCAGCAGGTTGAAGGAGGTGACCCTGCCCCTCTCCTCAGCCCTGGTGAGGTCTCACCTGGAATGATGTGTCCAGCTCTGGGCTCCTCAGTAAAAGAGAGGCATGGAGCTCTTGGAGTGGGTCCAGCAGAGGATATGAAGGTGATTCAGGGACTGGAGCATCTCTCTTATGAGGAAAGGCTAAGAGAGTTGGGCATGTTCAGCTTCAAAAAGAAGTGACTGAGAGGGGGCCCCATCAAGTATTTGAAGGGAAGGTATTAAGGAGCTGGATCCAAGTGCCTCTTAGTGGTGCCAAGCAATAGGACAAGGGGCAGTGGGAATAAATGAGGAATATGAGGAAGGACTTCTTTACTGTGTGGGTGATCTTGCACTGCAACACGTTGCCCAGAGAGATTGTGGAGTCTCCTCCACTGGACATTTTCAAGAACCATCTGGATATAATCGTATGCCATGTGCTTTGTATGACCCTGCTTGAGCGGGGAGCTTGGAACAAATGACCCACTGTGGTCCCTTCCAACCTGACGCATTCTGCGATTGTGTGAACTGTCAGTGCATTGCATGAGTGTGGAGTCAGCTTTGGGACACCAATTACGACAGTTGCTGACATGTTGCTTACTCTTTTGCTTTAGCAATACTTTGTCATGGGCTACATATTTAATGCATAATAGCATGTATGAACATATTTTACCACCCTATCCACCCCTTAACCCGAGTGCTGATATCTGTCCTTTAAATAAGAGGGTATTTACTAATGTGGCAAAACATAGTGAAGTAATTTATTTTGCATTTCCCAGAATAAGACAAATGTTATAGAAGTAGTCACAATCATAATTTAACATTCCTTAATTAATTGGCTTTGTCTGTCACATGATTGTCACATTTCCATTATATTTAACTGTCTCCATACAAGGTAGAATACATGTAGGCAAAGATACAGAAGAATATTTGGGAGTACTTTTGCAGGAGCCTTAACTCTAATGCAACTACAACCTTTAAGTACTTAAGTGTAGACTTGTACCACTGTGCCAAACTCTGCCATAGGACTCCAGTGGTCTGTGCTCTTACCCCTTTAAGTTTCCATAAAGTTTTTTAAAGAGGTTGCATTCAGACCCCGTGTGATATGCTTGCTCCCCATGAAAGGTCTGACATCTGCTCTTTATTCCTTAGGGATGAAGAGAAGGACTGCAGTCAATAAATCCCAATTTCTTTGGGCACACAGCCCTCTAACCAAAGAGTAATTTGCCGTGCAAATGTCTGGATGAGCCAGAGGAGTTTTTTCCTAGCCTTTGGAAAAGCTGATTACTTCATGCCAAGCATAGCTGTATTGCCCAATGAGAGTTTGTTTATCAGCCCCACTCTCACAAGTAGCTAACTGTGAAAAGACTCAGTGGTGACTAAGTTCCTGCTGGAAATAGTCTGGAGTTTCTTTCAAAGCCACACCTGTTCATGTGATACAAGCCTCTTAGCTGAGCTGCCTGCTCTCTTATGGCATTGAGAAACAGAATGTCACAGCCCAATGAAAAGCAAATGCATACTGAGCACACAAGCACATATGCCAGCAAGGAAATGGCTTTAGCCTGCAGAGAAATATTGCCCATTTAACCATATCTAATGTTTGTACTCTCTCTCACACACAAAACATTTGGTGCCTGACAATTCTTTCTACTTGCTTGAGAGGGAAAAGGAATGAAAGGGCAAAGGACAGGTTACTAGGAGGGGGTGCATAAAATATTTCTGATTCAACTGTGATGAAGTCAGCTGAAAACAAAATGCCTACTGGTTTTCACAGTTGACCAGGACCTTACAGTTGTGATACACAGAAACAGAATATAGCCTTTCACATTCAAACTTATAAAAATTACATGCCTCAAAAGAACCTTTAACAGTAATAAAAACCAGAACAAGTCACAAAGAAATGGATGAGAATATATACTCTTGTAATAGTTTCTTGGAGTCCATGGAGGATGCAGTGATTTGTAGACTCTTGCTTCCTTCTTATCAAAATCAACTGTCACACCTTGCACTGACGCCATGGGTTTGGAATACGTGATGCAATGCAACAATGGCTCATGATGACGAGCATGCAGAATTAACCTGTTCCCTGTATTACAGATGATCCACCCAGTTATGACTCACTGGTAAAGGACTGAACTTTTTGTCCTGAGGCAAAAGAGCACAGCAGCTCTGTCTCCCAGACACAGTGCCAATGCTTTCATGACATCTCCCAGTGCACTCAAGATAAGACTGATCCAAGAGCAGGTTTTCTGTACCACAGGGATTTTTGGCACAACAGACAAGTAGAAGGCTTGCAGACAAACAAGACAGATCAAAAACCCTGTGGCTTTCACTTTCATTATCTGGGCTGAGGTCTCAAACTTAAATGAAACTGGGGCAAATTACCCAATCATTTGTTTGTTCACTTTTGTCAATATCTGAAATAGATCACACTCCTGAAAAAGGTTGTCCTGGTATAAGGCAAAGTTAGGAGGAAATTTGGGGTGAAATTTTGATGGATACTGCAGCTGTTCCCACTGTTTCATCCTTGATGTCCAGATTGATATCACTAACCTTAACACAAAAACAACCAACTGCTTATACTTCTGTTCCTGGCAAGACTCTGCTCTTACAAATATACGCAAGGCTGAAGACAGACATTGGTGGTTGCTAAGACCAGCTGGTTCCATAAGTTGGTGGGTCGATATTCCATTTCAGGGGCATCCTTTTGGAGAGCATTCTACCATTTATCCACACCAAATCACGTTAATTCTGATCTGTACATCTTTATATAACATTCACTATCTGGGTCAACATGAAAACCAAACTGAAGAGAACTGCTGAGTAAAACAGAAGTCACTACCTGAAAAGACCATGATGCTAAGAGCTCTAGTAGGCCTCTGTCTCTTCTACTGCTGAGCAGTCCCCAGCATGAAACTAGTTCACACAACACCTAACAACTTAGTTTTTGCAACAAACTAAAACAGGTTCTGCTTAGAAAGGAAAATGTACATAGAATTTGTTAATTCACGATTTAAAGAATAGAGTTCTTTTTTCAGAGCTGACTCCATTGTAAAAAATCAAAATTCAGCCTTCTCTCTCATCTGTTGTGCATCTGATTATAAGAATATTATTTGCAAAGAAATTTAGAAGAACATTAAACTGTAGTGCTTTTGTAATGGGCTTAAATAGTAAATGAAACTTGATAATTTCCTCAGTAGTTTTCCTCACATTTTTAAGGTTTAAGTCCTGTCAAGGACAATGTAACAGCACAACAAAGGATGATCTTTCCTTTGCAAAGAACAGGAAAATGCTATGGAAATACAGAATGTTTTTAGAAACAGAAAAGCAGATAGCATCATTTATATTGGTTATCTAGAAAGAAGCTGAAAACTCAGGTTCAAACTGTGCCTGTCTGGACTCAATGTATATTAGTCTTCTGAGCCACTTAACAGCTGCTTCACTGTGAAAGTGGTAATTAAATAACCACAGCAAAAATACAAATGACCGACAACAGAGGAAACTTGGCAGATCAGACATCTCAGGTCACCCTGATTGCTTCTAACTGGATGCAAACCCCTGTGCAAGAGTCTGTAACTGCTGTGGAAAATGGGCCAAGGTGAGCATAGATGATCCCTGTCAGCTGGGTAAGGAACATCCGAGGCACCAATTGCAAACACTCTGCATGAAGGACTGCACTGTTTCAGCTAGTCTCGGCTCACCACACCTTGTGCACTTCCCAGACATGCAGGAGTAGCCACTGAAGTTGTGACCTATCAGCCCCGTTCAGCACCCAACTGGGAAAATGGCTCTGTTACTGCAAGTCCTGAGCAAACAGTTCTTTTATTCTGGAAAAAGCCATTTCTCTGTTTGAAATAGCAGGTCTGGACTATGCTATAAACACAAAACACAATTTGGAACAGTGGAGCTTCTCAGGTACAGGGGCCTGTTACTTGCAACTCTTTTAAAGAAATGCAAGTACAGCTTTTGCAGGATGTATACCTGTATTAGGCATGGTAAATAAGAGATGTTCCCAAAAAAGAGTTGGGAAAACATGCTCAAAGGGGTTGTGAAATATATTTGCACAGTGGCTTTCATCATGCTCCTGTGACCTCTATTATTGAGCTTAGTTTCACAAAGTAAAGGAATTGGAATATCAGAAAGCATTGTGGTAAGATGGAGGAGCAGCAGTAACAGCTAAATGAGCAACTCTGAAATCCTTCAGATCTGATTGAAATATTGTGTTAACAACTATTTAGAAACAACTGTTTATAAACCACTTCAGGAATAGCGTTTAAAATAGCTTTTTAAAACAATGTTTTTAAAATGCCAGACAAACTTTCCTCTTGACAATTTTAACTCTGTATTTTTGTCTTTAGGTTACACTATCCTCAAGTTCTTTCAGCAGCAGCCAGGCAGAAATTGAAGTAAAGATGTCCCTTTCAAACAGTGCTATGAAACTGTGACTCTTTGTGATGAGAACCAAGTACAATGGCTAGAACAGATGCCTCAGTGCACTCTGGCTCCTTACACAGAACCTTTCTGTCCATCTTCAGTCTGTACCTCCACTCATATTGTGGGAAACTGCACATAAATACTCACAGATACCAGAAAGCAGATCCCAGCACTCCTTAAATGAGTGCAGAGTGATTCCTGGATGCTTGACAATTCTGTAGTGGCTGGGAAAGATTCAAATACAAATCATGTCTTCACAGCCATTTGGGAAAGAGGCATTCCTTAGGGATGCCTCTGACAAAGCTAATGGTGTATGCTGTAATTCCAGCCCTTGAGACATGAGTAGGAAACCCTGTGAGATATCTTGGACTGTATTCAATCACAAGTTATCTTGTTAGTGTGTTAATGTCAACTTGAGAAATTGCTGGGCACTCAGCTTCAAGGCAGGGCTGATCCTGATTTCTAAGACAAATATCTTTCTAAAGCACTTACTCCCTCCACCTTCTAAGCTTTGATAAGTAATGACCAAAACATCTTTACAGTTTTGCTGTACACCTGTCTGGCCAAGGCAGTTTTGCTTCCAGGCCATCATGGCTGTAGTAGTAAGAAAGGACCATGAGCTTTTCAGCTGCTCCTGGATCTGCTCAGTCATTAGCCACCATTTTTGTACCATGGTGCTAGTGTTGGGGCCCAGGAGTTTCTTAAGGACTAATCTCAGTGTCGGTATCCATAGATCCATTTAAATGTATTATTTGTGCCTATATGTATTCTTGGAGTATCAAATACTTATTCTTGGAAGCAACAAACATTACTTTTAGATACAGTGTCCCATTCAGTCATGAAACATCACTATTTAGCTCACTTCTGTGCTAGATTCTGTTCCCTGGGTTTCACCCTTTTTCGGCTTTTACTCTTGGCTTACAAAAACACTCATGTTTTTGATCCCCAAGGGGGCTCTCTGACCACAATTTCTGTTGTCTTGCTCCCTGACCAAATTCTTTCCCCCAGTTTAAGCCCTTGATGTATGTCTTTGGTTCCTAAGCCCCAAAACAACCTGCCCTTCAGTGAATCCACTAAAACTTGGGAATAGCTCTTGGCTATCCTTGCTTGGGTTAACAAGAATGCAATGGTTTTGCAGTAAAAAGGGTTGAGAGATGCAAAGAACCCTGAGTGTCTGCTTGGGTCTAGCAGGTGGAAAAAGAAACTTGATTACTTGTTCCTCATAGTAGTAGTATACCTTT
This sequence comes from Cardinalis cardinalis, assembly GCA_014549065.1. Lineage (NCBI taxonomy): Eukaryota > Metazoa > Chordata > Aves > Passeriformes > Cardinalidae > Cardinalis > Cardinalis cardinalis. The sequence goes on from JACDOX010000267.1 coordinate 7,543, forward strand.
AACTTGCACTCAGGATTTTTAATTTCCAAGAAGGTTTACATTGATGCAAACTGAGAAACTCTTCTGTAGAACGAATGCTTACTCTTCTGAAAATCATGAAATATGTAGCTAGCTAATAAATTTGTAATTTACTTGATATTTTTCCTTATCTTTATAAAACTGAGATATCCATAGAAGATATTGGCCATATGAGGAGATGTCAATGGCCAGTTGAGTTCCATGAATAAAACCATGAATAACTTATAGTCTGAGTGAAAAGTCCATGCATAGTGGGTATCCAACTGGACAATTAACAGTAAGTAATTTTTTAAGATACTTGTGAAAAAATTCAATTTTATTCTCAAAACTATTAATGAAAAATGTAAATTTAAATTATTACCCAAATAGATAATTACCTTCTTAATTACAGTAAATTACCTTCTTCCCTCTCTATGCTTGTACTTAGTATTTCTCTAACATGTTTCTTGGTTAAAAACAACAATTATAATTTGATATATATTCTGCTCAGCATGTGAAATTCCATGTACATACTGTTTCAGATGAAGAATTATTTGCACAGCTGGTGGGAAAATACAATGCTTATGCTGCAAAACCAGTAGCCAATGGAACCAATAAGCCAATGCTTATTCTTCAGGATCATGTTAAATGCTAACCAAGAAGAGCTGCAAAATAATGAAGTTACTTCCATGTTTGGTTAGTGACACCAGTTTATACAGCAGTCAGCTGTAACTTCAGGGCTTATGACCATGAGAGGAAACTCCAGGACATAAAAACACATGTGCAAAGGGGAGGGAACATTTAATAATTATAATTTCAGGGAAATAATTATCACATGTATGTTTATTCCAGGAAAATCAATTAATATTATGTAAAATTCAGTATAAAAGCAAGAGCTTTTCTATACTCATCTCAACTGGTGGAGATACCCTGTGTACATCCATTGCCATAATAAAGAATGCCTGCTTCTTAATGCCACATTGGTAATAAGGAGCTTTATTTTACTGATTTTTTTGGTAATAATATCTGCAACAGATTTTGTTCTTAAAAGAAACCTGTGCTTAATATTCCTTAGAGATATGACTTTTAAAACACTGGAGCTGGTGGAGTCACTGTCCCTGGAGGTGTTTAAGGAAACACTGGATATTGCACTCAGTGCCATGGTCTAGTTGACAAGATGGTGTTAGGTCAGAGGTTGGACTCGATAATCTCAAAGATCTTTTCCAACCAAGCTGATTCTGTGGAATATATAGAGATATAGATATAGATAGATTTACTGTTTCCTTTTGTACTTCAGATATGAAAAATATCATAACTATCACACTTTTTCAAACAGATGCTTTCACCCCTGGTCACCATCCTCTTTTTCTCATACGACCTAACTGGGAGAGATTCCTGGCCATCATCCTTCAAAATACTGTGGCCAGATGGTTTTGTTTTCCAGGAGGTAAGGATAGTATAATATGCCCAACAAGGAGCATGTAATTTCTTTATAAGACTTTTTTTAAAAAATAAAAATACACTGGTGTGTAGATATGACAATTTTGTGACAGTCTGTATATTGAAAAATAATGTCTTTTCATCTCAGAGGGATAATCCTTGCTCTGAAAATTTCAAAATAAAAATGGAGAAAAGAGGAGTTAAAGGAATAAAAAGGGAGCAGATAAAAAATGAAAAAATTACCTGTTAACACTTACTTATAATAAAGCCCCATTGTTCTTGTTCATTATAATTGTAAATTAAAAGGAGAGACTCTGGAGTATGTAACAGAGGACAAGCCAGAGTAAACATCTGGAGGTGGGTCTTGGAGAACAAGCCCTTACAAAATGTGGCTGCTAAAGTGAAGAATAAGAAGTCTGAAGGAGAATCAGGAAAGAGTAGTAAAGAAATGGAAGATATCCAGAGCATATAAAGGAAAAAGGTTGAAATGATCTGTATGAATAAGCAAGGTCTCCTCATCAAAATCAAGTATAAAATGGAATCTTAGAAGCGGTGGGACCAGCAGCTCTGGAGGAATACTGACACTCTTTCTGAGCACAGAGGGAAAGCCACAGTCCATCTGGAGTTGAATCTGATGAATGTGAAGGACAGTGAAGTACCCTGTAGCAAAAGAAAGATCATGGAAAATTTAGGACCACTGCTTAAGCAGGGAGGATACATGATGACAAAGGACGTGGATATCACTGAACTACTCAGTGCCTACCTTCAGTGGAGGAAGATCAGGAGACCATTCCACCTGACAGATGCACATGAGTGCTGAAGCAGCATGCCTCTTCTGATTGTCTTTGACACATCAGCAGAACATGGGAGGTTCCTGAGCACTAGGAGAAAGCAAATGTCCCTCCTGTTTTCCAGCAGGGCCACAAGCTACAGCCACAAAACTACAGGCTGATTGGCCTCACCTCAATCACTGGGAAAGTGATGGATCAACTATCCTGGAAACCATTTCTAAACAAACAAAGAACAACAAAGCAATTGGGAATAGTTGGCATGGACTTATGCAGTGGGAATCAACCTTCTATGTAGCTTTCTATGACCAGATGACTAGTTTTGTAAATAAGGGGTGGTAACTGGAAGCTGTGAATCTGAACTTCAGGAAGGCTTTTACCACTTTCTCCCACAATATATTCCTAGACAAAATGACAAGGAATAAACCGGATAAGGGTGTGGTGAAGTAAACTGAAAGCTGCCTTGGGCAACCAGGCTCCAAGCCTTGTGATCAGTGGAAAGACCTGCAGCTGGTGGCCTATTGGAAAGCACCAAGGGTCAATAGAGAGGCCAGTGCTGTTTGAACCCTCATAAAGTTTGCAAATGATACAAAACTGGGAGATGTGGCTGATAACATACATGGGTAGATTGAAATTCAGAGGGATTTTGAGTCTGAACGGATGAGCTGACAAGAACTACATGGAATTAATGTAGAACTCAAGGAAGAGCATTACAAGTCCTGCATCTGGGGAGGAAAAACCCAAGGCAGCAGTACACAGAGAGGGATAACTGTCTGGAAGGCAGCTTTGCAGAGAAGGACCTGGTGTGCTGGTGGACACAAAGCTGACCATAAGCAGCAATGCACCCTTTGGAAAAGAAGGCCAACATCATTGTGGCTTTCATTGTTATGTGCATTGCCACTGCATGTAGCAGCATGGAAACAGACCAGCTCAGGGTCACAAAGATGACAGATACTGAAGCATCTGACATATGAGCAGTGACAGAAGAGTCTGGATTGTTCAACTTGCAGAAGGCCCTGGGGGAATGTTACCAATGCACACAAATACCTGGTTGGGTGGAGTAATGAAGATGGAGACTGACTCCAAACTCAGCAAATTACTCTCAATGACCCTCCTCATGCAGTAAACTGGAATAGATGATCTCCAGAGGTCTATTCCAAATCCAACTACTCTATAATTTTGCAGGTGACTCTGCAAAATTATTTACCTTGGTTATTTAAATGTAACTATTCTCCAGGTATTCCGCAATTTAATGCTGAGTGCATAAGCCTAGTTATTTCCAACAGCAATACGTGGGAGGTTTATAGGCTAATCAGCCTGGATCAACTTGTCAAGAAAAATACATATATCTGAAACACTGTTTGATTTTTTTTTTTTAAAACTGCTTTCATGTTCTATTACAAAATTATTTCTGAAGATCAAAAGTACTGAGGCTTTATTCCTTTCAGACTTCTACTTTGAGGTTTCACTGCAACCTGTAGCTTTATTTTTTCAACCCTTGGGCATAAGAGGTCTGGTCTCTGTTTTTTCTGGTATTTAATTTTTTTAAACACAGTAACAGACAAGACAAAGACTGTGTTATGGGCTAGCCTAGAACTACATTTGTTAAACCTCACAAGCCACTTCACACATGCAGATCAGATTGCTTGTTAGTGCCAAACAAAGAGGATACTGGCAGAACTGTCTCTTTTTGGTCTCTCTCTCTTGCCCCTACTAGACAGGCTTTTATATTCACAAGTGCTCTAGGACTTAAATATAAGTTCTAAACTCACTTAGGCATGGAGGCTAACAAGCAGGAAGCAATTGCATAGATTTCTGTTTCAAATCCAACTAATAACTGCAAACTTAACTGCAAACTAAACATTTAAGACAAAGATGCAAGGCAGAGTATTTACATAGTAAAAAACATGTAGAGCTGTGATACACACATTTCTTTGATTTAATTAAAAGGAACAAAAGTGGATTTTTAATAAAAGAAGACAGACATCTCAGAGTTTAAATTACTAGAACCAAGTTTCAAAGACACACAATCCTTACCAGTGCATGTTCCCTTTACAATAAGGTATTTTACAAAGCGGTTTCAGAGTGCAAATGCATAAATGGATCAAATCATTAAGCAAAGAGAAAACTTCCACTGTCTGTCCCCTTATTTTATATTTTCATAAGGAAAACGACACATAAGCAAGAGAAAGCTAATTTATTCTTGCCTTCTATTTGCCCAGAATCTCATTGTACCATTCTAAATGGAAACAGTAATAGTAAAGTGAACTGGAGAAAATGTACTTGAAACACTAATAAAAATTCTGAAATAGCATTTCAGCAGATTTTAAATACAATTTTAACTGAAATCCAGGTGACAAGCTGTCTTGCCATCTGAGGATGGAGACTCAATTTTCTCCTTCCAAAGCTTATGTAAGCAATGGTTTTCAACAGAAACTGATGGTTGAGAAGAAAACTGGGAGGTCTGTATAGGGTTAAAACCTTTCATAGGTATACCAGTAAGAAAAATTTTAGTGGTTTTGTTTTCCACAGCCTTCTCAGCATTAATACCAGTATTACTACAGGTTAATCCACTATTGTTCCTTTGTTAACTAATTATATTTATCCCTTTTTATCAGTTCAAGATTATGTGTTTCTATTGCATCATTTTTGTTGTGGGAACAAGTCTGATACCTAGGCCACCTAAGATTTTTATGATGAAGATTTGTATTAAATTCATCTTTTTCAGTCTGCAACAAACTACACTCAAATGCTGTTAAAATTAATCAATATGTTGGCAAATTGATGAATGAACCAAGAACAGCAGCTTTATAGGATATGAGAGGGCTAATTTTTGTTTTTATTTTAAACATAGTACACATTTGCATTAAGTCCCAAGCACTTGATTAAACACCAGGGTGTATCATGCCCCAAGGCATAATGAGGCACCTTTGAACAGGCAGATTTGTCCTGCCTGAAGAACACTGCTCTCTGTGAATTGCTGCCTTCCATGCTTACAGAGGGGAGACCAAGTACATGTCCCTTACTACTAAACTGTCCCAAGTCCAGGTGGCCCCATGCTTCAGGCAATCTTTACTCTTTGCTCCCCCACTAATCTTAATTTACCTGCTGAAAGAATCCATGTGGCAACAAATTTTACTAGAGAAATTGCTGAGGTTGCAGGCTTTACTATACCTGATTTTCCTCCATTACAATTCTGAAAGTATACTGAAGATTCTGGTTTTAAACCTTACATCAACTTGAACATTGAGTGCTGCAGGTTTTTACCTTAAACACCTCATGAGAGAGTTCTTTCTCCCCATACAACCAGAGGGCAGAATGGCATCCCAGAGCGGATGACAGAAAGGTGGATCCTTTTCTAGACAAAGTTATTGTACTACCTTGGTGTTTCCCCATGGAACACTGCTTTAGGACTGCTCATTCATCAGTATAGCTAGCTGAAGTATAGGAGTCAGTACCTCTATTCATTTTATTTATGAAGAATCCTCAGCAAAGTTTGTTTGGATGGAGTCATTGACCCTACCTGTTGCACAATAAGCAGCCTCTCAATCTAATCTCCCAGGCAAACACCTTCTAGGACAAAAAAAAATAAGCTTTACTGCTTCAGTTTAATAAACTCCGATCATTTGCTTTACTTATTTACTGGAGACAGGCCCTGAATCTTCCTCAATTCCCTGTACTGTCATATTTTAAGCCAAGAGAATCTTTTGCATAGGCTGTTTCTGCCTTAGAAGAGAGATGTAAGCCAACCAGGTAAGGGTTATATGAGCTATATTCCAACAATTAAAACGTATCAGCTCTGAATTCTCTGACTCAGCTAGTCTTGTGACTGTGCCAACATTGAGCATGGCAATTCAAATCATGGCTAAAAAATGCTTATAAAGCTCATTGAGGCAATCTTAAATTAATATAAATGTGATCATTAGACTCTAAATGAAGGAACAAATAGAAAAAACCTGCCACTTTCAGTTACAAATTACATACAAACACAATAGAGGAATTTGAAAATTAAGGTAATTTGTTTTACTTGAAAAGCTATTTTTAAGGAAGTTATAATAAGAAATCACTGAAGCCAGTGAAAAGGCATGTTGCTGGCCGCATGATTTATTTATGTGGAAACTAACATTAACCAGGAACTACAGATTATACGGGCAGTGTTCACACTAGAATGGACTGATACCTCACCTGTTCTTACCAGTTACTAGTAGCTTTTCACTTTTAGTTTTAAATTATACTTTTAATTTGGTCAATTCCACACCAGATGAGATCCCTTTTTTAAGTTGCCTTTAAATTACCATATCTTAATTTCTCACATACAACTACAGCTAACTTGAAACCCAGTTCTTTCTACAGTTATTGTGGTGGCTATAATACTTTTCACAACCACAACTGAGTCCTTAGCAGAATTTATGAATACTCCTAAACCTACATTAATAAGAGAGAGCTGTGGAGGGAAAAAAAATAGAGAACATACATACATTGCAATGTTCAGCTTGTGCTATTGGTGAGGACTCCTGAGAAAAAGTATACCTTCTCATGTACAGGTAAACATAGTGTCTTATGTAAGGCTATGCTTATTCTGGCAAGCTCAGTATAGTCAAGGAACAGCCAGTCAAGTCATTTTATCCTCCCACAGCACACCCCAAATTAATGGAGTTAAATTTAAAACAGTTAATGCAATGCATGTTTGCCTATTACACAAGAAGCGAAAAAAAAAAAAAAAAGAAAAAAGAAAAAAAAAATATATATATATTTCTGACTCCAGGTCAAAAATGCTGAACTGTAAAAGAAAGCAGAAGTGTTGGGAGGTTTCTGCATATGAACCCCCTCAAAAATGGAGCCACATCACAGTAATAGTAATCGCCATAAACACTGAAATGAAATAAAGGTAAGAATAGCTGGCTCAGAGGATTAGCAATGAGCAACTGACCCTTTCATTAACTGGAAGCTAACTCAAACGTAGCCAAGGCTGGTAGTCACCAGGTTGCTTTAGCACTGCTTGGGCTCCACAGATGGCAGTATGACTGCTGAATTGCCCCAGTCCTTGGAGCAGCTGCTCTGACTCACAGAGTTCAGCGCTGCCAGCAACTTACAGGTGCACACCTATGCTAGAAAGAGCAATCACGTCCTGCAGCATTCAACATCACCAAGAAAGTGTTTGGACTCAAAAGCAATAAAGAAAAATAACAAGGGCCATGCAGCCCTATATAAGCCCCCCTGTACTAGATCTCAGAATCAGACAGCAGTTGGAAAACACCTCTGGAGATCATCCCGTCCAACACCCCTGCCAAGGCAGGGTCTCCTAGAACAGGTGAACCAGGAAGAAGTGGAGGTGGGTTTAGAATGTCTTGGCATAAGGAGACTCCATGACCTCCTTGCATAGCCTGTTCCAGTGCTCTACCTGTGTAAAGAAGTTCTTTCTCACGTTGAGATGAACTTCTTGGTGAAACTTCTGACTTAGTTTACGGCCACTGTTCCCTGTCCTGTCGCTGGGTCTCGCTGAAAAGACTCTGGCACCTTGGTGTTGGCACTCCCTTTTGAGATATTTACATCACTAATGAGATCCCCTCTCAGTCTCCTCTTTTCCAGACTGAACAGCTCCAGCTCCCACAGCCTCTGCTCAGAGACGCTCGGCAACGCCGGCAATAGCCGTCTACCCCGGATCCCCGCCTCTGTGCACAAAGGGCCGCCGTCTCCTCAGCAGCCAACACCAAAGTTGGACGATAGAGAATCAGCGCCCCCGCCGCGCCCGCACCCCTCCTCGGCGGCCGGAGCGGGCGGGGCGGCGCACCGCCGCCCTTCGCCTGCGGCCGCAGCCCCGCACCTCCCTCGGCAGCCCGAGGGGGACGGACCCAAGGTCAGGCGGTGGCGGCAGCGGCGGGCGGGGGCCGGGCCGGTAACGGATGTGCCCGCCCGCCCCGCCTCCTGCGCTGACAGAAAGGCGGCGGCGGCTCTCGGTGCGCCAGTGGGTGCCGCGCGCAGGCCGGTGCGGAGCAGCAGCAGCGCCCCCGGAGCCGCCCCAGAGCCCGCCCGCAGCAACCGCCGCCCCCGGGCCGCCCGCGCCTCCGCCTCGCTCCGCTCCGCTCCGCCGCCGGCTCCTGCCCGGGCCGCCGCGCCCCCCGGGCATGGCGATGCTGGCCCTGGCCTCGGAGGGACTCGCCATCTTCGGGCTCATCCTCTTCGTCGTGCTCTGGCTCATGCACTTCATGTCCATCATCTACACGTAAGCGCTGGGGTGCGGGGGGATGGCGCTGGCGTTGTTCCGTCACCCACCCGCCATCGCGCCCGGAGCGCCCCGGCAGCGGGCCCCGTCCGCCGCGCCGCCTCCGCCCCGGGCTGGCGGCTCCCCTGCCCTGGGTGTCAGCCGGGGACCCGCCTGCCTGCCTGCGGTGTGGCCCCCGCAGACCCCGCCGAGAGACCCGGGGGTCGGGCTGGCCGTGCTTAGGGCACGGCTGCGTCCCTGCCGTCGGTCTTCGGGTAGAAACCGTCCTTTGGTTTTCTGCCTCTTGCTCTGTGCGGTGATCTTTGCTCCGTAGCCCTCAGTGCTGCTGGGGAAGGCTTAGTGTTTGTTGTGTTCTAGTATACACTTGTAAAGTGTGGCTTTCCCGGTGGTAGTGGGTGACCAGGGTGCACAGGACTTATAAAATGTATGATGTTTGACTGCAAAGGCTGTAGGGCAGAACAACTGAAAGAGCACAGTACTCTGTGCCAGCGATAAGCACACTTCTTTTTTGTATTGAGAAGTAATGATAGTGCTAGTAAAACAAGTATGTGTAGTGAGTCAGATCCTTCTTGGATAAGTCCAAGTAAAAATGCCCTTAGAGTTTGTGAGCAGTGTTTGCATTTTAGTGACTGACAAAGCAGACAGAACCTGGCAGAGGAATTTTCTATAGGTATGTGGGGAAAGGATTAAGAATGCATCTCTTTGTAGATAGTTGTTTTGCTCTCTTAAATAGAAGGCCACTCTTGCATCACTACTAGGATTAGAAAATACCTGAATTTCTGTTTGCTTTCTTTGTGCTTATCTGTTCTCCTTTCTTGCTGCTCTACTGCATCTGATAGGTACCTGTGATAAACCTCTGCCTTTACTGAAAGCAAAGATCACAGAATGAGTCAGGTTGGAAAAGACCACAGTGGATAATCTGTTAATCCCAAAGCATATAGCACAGGACTGTGTCCTGATGATTCTTGAATATCTCCAGTGGGGGAGACTCCACAGGCTCTTTGGGCAGCCTGTTCAAGTGCTCAGTCACCTTCACAATAAAGAAGCCCTTTCTAATAGGTGGAACTACCTGTGCACTAAGTTTGTGCCTTTTGTCCTATTGCTTGGTACCACTGAGAAGGGCCTGGCTCCATCCTCTTGGCACCCTGCCTTCAGATACTCATAGACACTGGTTGGGTCCCCTTTCAGTCATTTATTTTCAACCTTGAACAGCCCCAGCTCCCTCAGCCTTTCTTCATATGAGGGATGCTCCAGTCCTTTAATCATCTTCAGTGTTCTCTGCTGGACACACTCTATCGTCTCTTTTACTGAGGATCACAGAACTGGACACCGCAGGTGACAACAGATGAGGCCTCTCCAAGGCTGAGTCGAGGGGCAGGGTCATCTCCCTCAGCCTGCTGGCGCTGCTCTTGATGATGCAGCCCAGGATGTCACCGGCCTTCTTGGCCACCAGGGCACTGCTGGCTCATGGAGAGCTTGCTGTCCACAGGACCCCCAGCTCCTTCTCCACAGAGCTGCTTCCCAGCAGGTCACCCCCAGGCTGTGCTGGTGCCTGGGGTTGTTCCTCCCCAGCTGCAGGACCCTGCACTTGCCTTGGCTGAATTTCAGAAGGTTCCTCTGTGCCCATCTCTCCAGGCTGCTGAGCTCCTTCTGAAGGGCTGCACAGCCCTCTGGGCTATCGGCCACTGCTCCCAGCTTTGTGTTGTCAGTGAAATTGCTGAGGAGGCCTCTGCCCTTCATCCAAGTCATTGATGGGTAAATTAAACAAGACTGGGCCCACTATTGGACCTTGGGGGTCATCATGAGTGACAGGCCTCCAACCAGAGCCTGTGCCACTGACTGTGACTCTGGGATCTGCTGTTCAGCCGGTTCTCAATCCACTTCGCTCTTCACTCATGCAATCGACACTTTCTGAATTGAACTTATGGATACCAAAGATTTGCTTCTGCTTCCTTTTTTTTTTTCTTTTTTCCTTTTTTTTTCTTTTGTGGTTTTGTTATTGGTTTTTTGTTTGGTTTTTTTTTGGGGGGGGGTGTTTGTTTTTTAAAATGTGAAGTCACTAATAAGCTCTAATTAGTGTTATTTTCTTCTTCTGTAGTTCAGTTATCCTTAGATCTTATATTCATTTGCATAATTAACTTCTTTCTTGAAAAATACCTGTATGGGTTACCTTGGACACAAATGGCAGGATTTCACTGGGGGGCAGAAAGGGTGCTTAGTGTGTGAAGAGACTACTTTGGGCATGGCTGATTTTGGTCAGCTTTAAAGATGATTAAAACTGTCCATTGCATGCTTAAATCTCAACCTGTCAAGTGAGCATGTGTGGTGCTACTGCTCAGAACTCTTTTACGAATAAGTGACAGCTGAAATGGGCAGGAGATACAAGTGGGGAAGATGTGCAAGAGGATGAACAAGAGGCAGAAGGATGAGATATGCTAAGAGATGCAAGAAGAAAGAACAGAGAGGAGCTAGGGGGAAGAGTACACTTTTGGGCAGGCAATGCCACAGGAGCTATGCTCTCAAAGGGACTGCCTCCTGTGGAGGCAGTACTGGAGCAGGGACACTCCTGAGTGCACTGTGGGCTGCAGTTAAGGCACTCCTGCAGGGAATGTAACCTGTGGGCAACCCATGCTGCTGTAGAGATGCCCTGGGGGGCTGCAGCGCCATGGTTGACTCTCCCCTGAGGAGACTGCAGCCTGTGGCCGGCCCGTACTGAGGCACAGACTCTGCCAAAGGGATTGCAACCTGTACAGCAGTCACACCTGCTAGAGCAGAGTAACAGTTTAAGAAAAACCGGCCGTGGAAGAAAATTAGTAAAAAGTAAGGCATGTCAGAATAACCATTATGTGCTGACCCTTGCCTCCTCTGTCATCTTGCTGAAGGGCTGGGGAGGGACTGAGGGTAAGGAACCATGCAAATGAGCAGTTCAGATAGAAGGGTGAGGGGGAAATGTTTCTTACTAAAGCAGAGCCTGGGGAAGGAGGACAAAAGGTACTTCCCTAAAAGTTAGGTTGTCTTTTTGTCCTCAATACCCAAATTGATAATTAGTTGCCTGATGATTGCCAGTAGTTTAAATTGAATTGCCTGAGTTGAGGCAGTTTTGCCTGTGGTAATAATTGGTGGGGAATGCAGCAGCTGGACCTGGTATGGCCTGCATCTAGAGTATTTGCAGTGGTGTGAAATCTGGAAGGAATTGTGGTTTTTGTTAATAGGAATTACAAGTGCATGTATAAATTGTATGTTAACAGGTGGAAAACTTGTCAGTTGTGGATGGAATGGTAAGAACTGGGGTGATCCAGTCTCAGCCTCTGAGGCCCCTAGTCTGCTTCCAGCAGGGCGCTGGAATTGCCATCTCAGTAGGGCCAGAGTCAGAAGCTGTATTTGACAGAGTAATGGGCTGATGGCAATGGGTATATTTAGAGTTCAGTTCAGCAAAACAGTGTCCTGTGGTTGGAAGTGAGCAGCTGGTAGCACCGACGTGACCAAAACTGCAGACTGTTCTGGATTCACAGGCAGTTGTGGAGGAGCTGCCCTGGTTACAGTGATTTGGCAGATCTGAGAAAAAAGGACAACAGCTTCCCATAGTGGGACCACACAGCTGCCCTCTGAAGTGAAAATAAAGAAGTGGGGGACACCATCCCAAGCAACTGTCTTTGCAGCATCTGTGGTGATGCCAGGAAACAGTAGGTGATGGGATGTAGCCGATGGCTGGAGAGGGCACTGTGCTTTTGGAACCTGTGCCGCTTGTTAGCATTGCCCTGTGTGAGGGAGGATGGCTGGGAGGTTGTCAGATGGAGCTGTACATGGAAGAACGGCCTGCTCGTGCAAGCAAGGTAGTCCTGTGAAGGGAAGGTGAAGGAGGTGATCAGTGGTATTTGCTTTGAGTGCTGGAGCACATTTAGGGGGAAAGGGCTCCAGATAAATGATGATTGCTGGTGTTATGGCTTAAAATGCTGGTGGCTGGGCCCTCCATCTCATAGAGACTGGTTTTATTCTGGATGGCAGACACAGCGCACTGCACCTCTTCTGAGACCCCTGAGGTAAGAGAGGATCTTCACTTTTGGACAGAAACTGTTTTTTATGTCAGAAGGTGCAGTATTAAAATAGAACTAGATGATATTTGGCATATAGTGAATAACACGTTGTTCCTATTACAGGCAGTAGAGAAGGATGAAAATAATAAGTCTTCCTGTTTTCTCCTTACAGACAGTATTGTTGGTTTAATTTTTTTTAAGTCATTGAGGTACTGCTTGTATTCAGCCAGCACTGTGTGTAGCCATGCTCTGTTGGTGAGTTGGAAGGTCCCATATGTGCCACTGGAGCATTAAGATAATGTTGTAACATGTCAGTAAAGCTGTTGTGGACTAGACAGTCATCCTTCTGTGGTTTCCCATTGGTATTTAGGAAGTTTGATTTAGTAAAGCACTTAGAATGTGTGAATTAAGTAAGTAAATGGAGTTATTCAAGAAAGTAAGCTTTTTTGTCTTGAAATGCTTTCAGCAGTTGTTGAGATTAAGATCAAGACAATATTTCTTCTGCATTGGTTTATACTGTTCTTGCATTCGGAGTTGTAGGCTTTGGATATCTAAGGAATGTTCTTCCGTTCTGTATTTGCAAGATCTGGTTCTTGCCACCTCTTTCCTCTACTTTGAATGGGTTTGAAACACAGAAACATCTGGGTTGGAAAAGACCTTCAAGATCTTTGATTCCAACCTTTGATCGCCATCTCATCAATTAAGCCTTAGCACCAAGTGCTATGTCCATGTCTTGAATATCCCTGGAAAGTGTGACTCTGCAACCTCCCTGGGCAGTCCATCTCAATGTTTGACAACCTTTTCTGTGAAGAAATTCTTCCTGATATCCAACCTGAACTTCCTCTGACAGAGCCTGAGGCCATGTCCACTTGTCCTGTCAGTAGTTGCCTAGAAGACACCAACCCCCATCTGGCTACACCCTCCTTTCAGAGTTGTAGAGAGCAATAAGATGTCCCTAAGCCTCCTCTTCTCCAGTCTGAACAACCCCAGCTCCTTCAGCTGCTTCTCACACGACTTACTCTGTAGAGCCTTCTTTGGCTTTGTTGCCTGTCTCTAGACAAGCTCCAGCACCTCAATGTCCTCCTTGTGGGAGGCCCAAAACTGAACACAGGGTACAAGGTGTGGCCTCACCAGTGGCAAGAGGGACAGTCACTGCCCTGGTCCTGCTGGCCACACTATTTCTGATATAAGCCAGGATTCCATTGGCTTTCTTGGCTTTTGGACACCTGTCTGGCTCATGTGCAGGCAGATGTTGATCAGGACCTCCCGGTCCCTTTCTACTGGGCAGCTATCCAGCTACTCTGCCCTCAGCGTGTAGCACCTGCATGAGGTTGTCTGACTCCTGAGCACGACCCAGCAGTTCACCTTGTTGAACCACTGCCGTGGCTTAAGCCCAGATAGAAATTAAGCACCCGCAGCAGCTCACTCACACCCCCCACTACCTCCACCTTGGTGGAACACCACCTCACAATTGATCCTGGCCTATTGATCCAGATCCCTCTCCAAAGTCTTCCTACCCTCCAGCAAATCAACACTCTTGGCCTGTTTAGTGTCATTGTGAACATACTGTGCACTTGATTCCATTGTCTGGGTCCTCAGTAATGATATTAAAGATGTTACATAATGTTTGTCGACTCTCTAAAGCTATTTATTTATCTTTTTGTCTTTATTTATCTGGTAAAAAAAAAAACTGAACTAATGTGAAGTCATGTTCTGGCTTTGAGTGTTCATTGTTCTTGTCCCACTTGTCAGTGGCAATTCTAATTACAGCACTTAATGGAAATCACTTTTAGGCAGCCACAGTCAGTTGATATTGAGGTTGCTCATTTTCTTGGTTCCTAGGTGTAAGTGGGAAGGGTAGTGCGTGACATTTAATTGATAAACATACTGCTGGTTTTAGACAAATGATTTTTAAAAAGCTTTTAGTTACAGTCATCAGTGGAGAAATAATGAATTCTGCATTTATGTGGCATTTTGGGTGTAACTGGGCCTTGTCTGCTGAGTGAAAATCAAGACTTTTCAGAAACATATACAGATAATAAAAAACCCAGACATAACTAAAAGTAATTAATAGCCTTATTGTGTGTATGGACACTAGGAGGAAATTCAGTTTGCACAGATGCATAAAACTCAAGTTTCCTAAGGTACTTCTGCAACGTTGAAAGGCTTAAACATGGCTTCCAAACCGAAGCAAAAACCTCCACATAGCTGATGTTTAACTACTGCTTTTTTTTAAATTTAAAGTTAATACTTTGGTTAATAATTCCTGATTGCATAGTAATTGTGATACTTATTTCTTCAGAAAAAAAAATTGTTTCTCTTGGCCCTGTTTGTCTTGTCAACCCTTTCTTTTTACTCTGACCATCTCTTGCTCCGCAGTCTGTAGTTTGTGTCCAGGTTTATCCTACTCTAATCTCTCTGCTTCTCATTGTCATCTCACTTTCAACTTTTTGTGTGTTGGTGGGATTGTCTCCTCTTTTAAACTTTCTTGTATTTTCCATTGTCTGGCAATAGACTGCGTAAGATAGCTGTTAAGAGCAGCACTAGTTACACAATTAGGCATGATCGAGTTGCATTTTCTTTGATTTGTGGAACGGCTGCAGACACATCTTGTTGCACATAGGAGCTAGGTAGGTCATAGTGTAAATCTAATGTAAAAGGCAGGGTTTAGAGAACTCTCCTGTTGCTATCAAGTATTACCAGGCATAAGTGAACAAACACTTTGATAGACTCTGATGGAAATAATCCAGCTAATGCTTTATGAGGTGAGAGGTACCCTTGCCTCCTGATGATAACCAAACTCGGAAAGCTGCAAAGTGTGCTTGTAGTGGAGCTTCTCCAGGAAGTGGCTGGAATATGTCTAGCACATGCAGAATGCCATGTCTGTTTTTGGATATGTGACTTAAGTGAACTTTTTTTCAACTTGAACAACTTGCGCTTAAATGTCTTATGCAGGTTATCTTCCTCAAGGTACATAGTTTTTCCAGTTATGTAGCTGATGACGAGGATGATGCAGAGTGTTGGTGACTCTAACAACAAACGGATTGTTGTCTGTGATCTTGTATATCTGGAACAGGGAATGAAGCAAATTCATGATCTGATTAGCAATGTCTTTTTGCAAAAATTCTTTGAGGGTTAAAAGCAAGCAAAAGACCTACTTAAGTGTTTGACCATAAACTGGGACATTGGAGAGGCAGGAAAAGTTGGAAAGTTATCTGAGGTTTATGTTTGATATCAGGTGACATTTCATCTTCCTGATTTTTCCCTGAGTAACCCTTATCTTCCATAATCTGTGCGTTGATGATGGGCCCTACTTTATGCAGAAATCCCAAGGTGTTTGCGGCAAGTGTTACATCCATAAAACTTCGTGTTGTATGGGTTTTAGCAAGTGGATAACAACATTGTAGTGAGGCAAATCTGAAAGAGAGCAATGCAAAGATTGGCAGTCAAGTACAGTTACTAGGGAGGACAAAAGAAATTCATAGGGTATGGAAACACAGAAGTCAGAATAAACAGAGTATCCTGAGTTGGAAGGGACCCACAAGGATCAGAGAAGTTTAGCTCTTCTTCCTGCACAGGACCAGCCTTGAGAGTCACAACTACATGCCTGAGAGTGTTGTGCAAGCACTTGTTTAGCTCCGGCAGACTTGATGCTTTGACCGTGTCCTTGCAGAGGAATCTTTTTCTAATAACCAGCCTAAACCTTCCTTGACCTTCATGCCATTTCCTCAGGTCCTGTCACTGGTCACCACTGAAGAGAGATCAGTGGGTGCCCCTCATCTTCCCCTCAGGAGGAAGTTGTATCTGCAGTGAGGTCTGCCCTCAGTCTCCTCTTCTCCAGGCTGAACAGACCGAGTGGCCTCAGCCAGTCCTCATAAGGCTTCCCCTCCAGACCCTTCATCTTTTTTGTTGCCCTTCTTTGGATGATCTATATAGCTTTATATCTTTTTTTTTTTTGTATTGTTGTGCCCAGAACTGCACACAGGACTTGAGGGGAGGCTGCACCAGTGCAGAGCAGAGTGGGACAACCTCTTACAACTTAAGAGGTGAAAGCCATTTTTTTCAACACTAAAGGAAAGTGGAGTGCTTTAGGTGGGAAAGTTCCATCTCCTGCCTAAAGCTGAAACAAATTTTCGTGGTTTGCTGTATACGTGTTGCATTGATATGATAATAATAGCTTGTGATAGAAGATGGAAACTATTGAAGGAATGTTAAGTTTGAGATGCATAAAATGATCAAGTGTCAATGATTGCTGGGGCCATTTGTCATCTTCATTAATGACATGGACTATGTGACATGATCATCAAGTTTGCTGATGGTACAGACCTAGAGAGAGTGGCTAATACACCAGATGAGTTCAGAGAGACACCGACTGCCTGGAGAAATGGTCTGCCAGGAAGCTTATGAAGCTCAATCCCGGAAAATGCCATGTCCTGCACCTGGCAGAAATAACTCCATGCATCAGCACAGGCTAGGGACTGAGAGGCTTGAAAACAGCCTGGCAGAGAAGGACATGGGAGTGCTGATTGGGGCCAATCAGCCTACCAAACATCAGTTTGATTGTGAGCAGTGACATGCTTTTGGTGGAGAAAGCCATTGCTGCACTGTTAGCAGGTTGAGGAAGGTGATCCTTCTGTTCTACACAGCACCAGAAAGGCCGTCTGGAGTGCAGAGCACAGTTTTGGTCTCTCCAGTATGAGTCATGGGTATGCTGGAGCAGGTCTGGCTTAGGGCTACAGGGATGATGGTGGGACTGCAGCATCCTTCACTCAAAGAGGCACTGAGAGCTGGAAATCTGCCTGGAGAAGGCTTAGAGGAATCCCGTTAATATGTGCGAGTACCTGATTGTTTGGGGGAGTGAAGGGTGTGAGGTACAGGACTTGTCTCAGTGGTGCTGTGTGACAAGTTGAAAAGCAACAAGGACAAGACACTCATGGCTGAACATTGAAACAGGCATTTTGGAGAGTTTGTGGAAGCTCTGTCCTTGGAGACAGGAAAAACTGGCTGGTCCTTAGCAACCTAATCTAGTTACCCCACTTTGAGCCAGGCATTTGGAGTAGCTGACCTCCAGAGGTGCCTTCCAACCTCTGCTGAATGATTTTTTTTTTTGTGTGTGTGTGAAAGATGACACTGAGGTAGCTGTTTGGACTATTACAGAACAATAAACTAAGAAAGGTTGTGTGGAGGCTGTAAGTTTTGTGTGTTGCTTGTTTTAAACAAGCTGAAATTTACCTGATACCATGTAATCATAAGGCTTAAATTTAGATAATCCTTAGGGGAAGTTATATTTTAAAAAAACCCAGGAGATTATTTTTTTATATACTAAGACTGTGGTTGGATGAGTTTCTGTATTACAGGCTTGATAAATGGGGAAAGCAAAACAATGCAGGACCAGAAATCTGAGAGTGGTAACAGTGTGGGAGAAAACCAATAACGTGGAAGGCAATTAAGGCAGGCCAATTCTTTAATAGGGGAGTCGGGAGGATGAGACACAGACTATTTGGGGTAAACATTAAGGTATTAGTGGCCCTGAATGATTTACCAGAATGCATGAAACCTAAGCCTAAAGACTATCTAGTGTTCATTTAAGGGAGAGGAATCATGGCAGTGGTGGATGGTGTACTTACGTTGAGAAGAGGGAAGATACTACAATAGATGCATTTTGATTTTAAAGCCTACTTGTCACATCTCTTGGAGTGGTTTGTGTGGAAGGGGAAGATAGAAGGCTCTAAGATTTGGAGTATGTAATATGGAAATGAAATTGGTTGAGTTAGTGGAGCTCTTACAGGGCAAAAAAGCATCCAGCTTTGTATGTGAGCTGGAGTGGAAGAAGCTGAATAGTGGGATGGGGAAAAATATCTTTCGGTCAGCTTTTGTCAGGATACAAAGATTCTAAAGAGATTGATGTTTTCCATGAACTGTTTCCATAAAAGAACAAATTTTGATTAAGGTGGGTGAGTAGAATGATAGGTGATAAATTACTCTAAAAATTGTAATCTAAAAATTCTGTCCTAGCTACTCTATGACATTCTAGGCATATAACTAGTTTTACTGGTTTACTAGAGCACCCTTCAGTATTTCTGTCCATCACCCCCTGAGAATGGCGTAATGCTAAATAGTGGTGTCACAATTCATTAGGACTTTTAAATTGCTTTTTAACTGAAATAAAATACCATAATTTTGACACATTTAATATTGGTTTTACATTTTACTGAAGACTACTGTTTAAAATAAATTATTGATTACTTTATTGTGAGAGATGTTTTCCTATAGACTAAAAAAAATTTCATTTTGCAAATTGCAAGGTGACTTGTTTTGCATTTTCTTATATACATTACTTTTAATAGTAGGTGATGAGGTACATATTGAGGACTATATCTTCTTGTAAGTAGTCTGGGTGAATTCATACCCTGAATCAAATTATTTCAGTTTCTGCATGTATAAAGAAAGTCTTATACTATCCTTTGGATAACTAAGGTAACAAACAGTGCTACAAGTGTAAACTCGTAAGATAGAAAGCTGATGGGATGCATTGTGCTAAATGAAAGATTAGGACTTTCTTGCCAGTGCTACTTTCCTGAGGAATTGTTTTATTTCTTATGGCAGTTTTTTGAACACCTGGTGCTTCTAGTGGACCAATCTTTTTTCATTAAAATAGCAGGGTAACTAGCAACCTATCTTTGCCCATTTGTACTGGTAGCTGATCTGGTCAGGTTTCAAACAGTTGAGTTCCGCTCTTAGAAATACCACTTTGTAAACTAAAGATTGTTTTGTTTCCTTCCCTCTCTGTTGATAGGGCTCATCTTGAATTTAGTCCACGATGAGGAATCTGTAAATGAAGTTAACCATTCACTTTTATGTTTGCAGCTGTCCTATTCTTGTTAAGCACTTTCCTTGATCTTGATTCAAATTGCCCATGTTGTAGTGATTTCCTAGATGACTGCTGCTTTGGTTTAATAATGGGTAGTATGCTATGCCTTATTTTATGAAGCGGAAGTATCACTTGTCTGGTCATATGCATACATTGTTAAAATATTCAAGCTGATGAAAACCAGGTATTGGTCAATGTACTGGGATGTTATAGAGCAAATATCCCATGTTTTATATTGAAATACTTGGAGTTAAAAATTGGATCAAAATTGAGTTCAAAATTGTTACTTCACACTTCCTTTTAAGTGTTTTTAAGTGATAATGCATATGTTTTATGCCTACATCTCTGAGAAGGTTCTTTTGTGCAAATTGTGTAGTGGCGAGGGCAGTAAATTTTTTGACAGTACAAACCAAGTATTGTGGGGGTTTTGTAGACATAAGACAGATAAAATTTGTGAAGTTAGTTTTTCTGGTTTATACTGTCAGAAATTTAAAAAAAAACCCTTCTGAAATGCAGTCAAACATAATGTTGAGTGTAGAAGTGTTATTTTAGCTTAACATTTTCTTTCAAAGCACTTTTGTCTTTATGTAATTGCTTCCTTCAGTTTCTGATGTTTCATACAGGAGACTTATTCAATCTTTCCAAAGTATTTGCAGCACGAGGGCAGTGACCCTCTCACTGACAATTGTGTAGTGCAGACAAGATGTACAGCTTTTTTATTACCCCAGCTGTGGGTAATGTGGTCCCAGACTGTGTGTTCAAGCTTGTGTAAATTGGTATTTTAGTGTCTTTTTCAGCAGTATGCTGTTTTATACTCTGGAAACACTTGTTGCTGAGTTAATGAAATAAAAATCAGACTGTCATACACTGGAAATAAAGAAAAAATGTTGGCATGGTACCCTGAAGTATGGTTGTTAATATAGTTTCTGATGAGCCCTTAACATAATTCTGCTACTGGCAGTTAATTGTTTTGGAAGTTTTGAGGGAGAAGAAACTGGAAAAGCTGCACAAAAGGAGCAGCCTGGGGTCTGTAGGATGCACATTATGTAATGTTTAGCAAATCATGTCGTCATTTAAACTTGTGCCTTATGAAATAATTGAGGCTGAGCTAATTTAATCTTAACAGATTTTCAAAATAAAAGTCAGAAAACCAAGTTGAATAGTCTCAAAATAAAGCTGTTCTAAAGCATTGTGTTTTAGAAGCTCCCAAACATTGATGGGTTGATCCTGTACTAAAAGCTGTCTTCTGTGGTTGGTTTTTCTGGCCCAAAGTTATGGCCATCCCCTGGAGATGCTTTCATAAACAAAACACGAATTGTGTTGGATGCAGCAGTTCTCTAAACTTGCGCAGTACTTGTTGCAAGGAGTTTCAAAAACATTTCTGTTTCTATGCCTTAGTGAATTTTGATTTGATGCTCCAGGGGATAATCCAAATTCCTTCCTTCTGCTATACCTTTCTAAACATTTCTGCCATTCTAATCTGCCTTTAGTGAGCTGGTTAAAGAATTTCTAGGTTTGTTCTTGATCAATTCCAGTTAAAGGCCTCTAATTTGACCCTTTATTTTTTTTGAAAAGTTTTGAGCTTCTTTTAGCTTAACTTTTTTTTTTTTTTTAATTTCTCTTCCTCTCCACTACCTATTGTGATTTCAGTGCATTACATTGTAAGGTCCCTTTCATTTTGTCTGTGGAGGTTGTGTAAGACATGAGAAAACATGCATTGAAATTGAATGAAGTGTTGTATTTGCCTTGTACACTCAGCTGGCATGTGATGAAGCTCAACTGTAACATGCTTTTCAACATAAACCCCTAGCATGCAAAAGTCAGGTTTGCATTTTTTGTTTTCAGTGGTTTTGCAGGCATGCACAAACCTATGACTTTTTCTGCTGGCAGCCAGCCACAAGAAGTCTCTGCTACAAAGTGCATACCTGAATCATACCTACCATGTTCTTCTTTCTGACTCCTATACTTCCCTGTATCTCTGAACATTTTATCAAGGCCAACTGACTTGTCAAATGTTTTTAATTACATTAGGGTTTCCCCTTAAGTCCTTTTCTTGTTGTCCACAGCTGCCTGTTTCTGCTCCTCCCTCTTGTTGGATCTGAAGGTTGTGTAACTATGAGGCTGGTGAGTGGGTGGATTGACTTGTCATGTGTCCGTGTGGCTGTTGAATTGGATGTGAGCAGGTGACAAAAGTGGAGGATGGGAAAGAATGCTTCTCTGAGAGCAGTGACCGACTGGTGCAGTAGTTTGACCCAGGCCAGCAGCTGACCAAGGGTGCCTGGCACTAGCATATTTCTATAAGCTGATGTCTTCCTTCCAGTCAAGAAAGGTCGAAGAAGGGTATGCCTGAAGTATTACTGCAAGAGTCACTTCTGAACACTGGCATTGTTTTCTGTTACTGATTAACTCAAGTTAGCTTTTTCTGGCAGATAAGGAGCGACTTCTAAGGGATTGAGTGCTGTGAGGGAAAACTGTGATGTGGAGTTGGCTGTGGGACAGTTTTTAGGGGCCTGACACAAATCTATGGTCAGCTCAGCCCTTCTGGAATCCTGCTGAAGCGTGAGGTGGAGGGAGACCCTATTCCTGCTCTTCTCCTGTGATCTTGGCAGCACATTCAGAACCTTCTTGAACATACTCTGGAGCTTTGTGCAGCCTTTCATAGGATGCCTGAACTCTAATTTGGCAGAAGACAATCTGAAGTGGAAGAAAACAAAATCCAGATTTAGCTTTCAGTTGGGTGAGTGATTTGAAGCAGGATTGTGTGTGCATCAATACTGGCATGATGTCTTGCATGGCTGGTATTGATGGCAGCACAGCAGAAGGATTACTGGGGGACCTTTGCTGCCTGTGAAGCTGCATGATTATCTTGCTGCATCCTTTCAAGCTTGCTAGGTTGAACTGATGAAATTTTATAATTACATGTTGAGTAATAGTTGTGTGGTGGTTTATGAATCTCAGCTAGTTCACTGTGTGATCAGACAGTTGTCAGCACAGGACATCCCAGAAAAATAGAAGAAAGTGGGAAAGAGGGAGTGCCTCTGAGCAGTAGCCTGCACTTAAACTGGTTCAGCTACATTATAAAGCTCCTCTCAAGGGGAAGAAAGGTTTAAAGCAAGACCAAGGTGTTTAATTCTTGCTTTAACAATAATTCTTTCAGTTTACTAAGAGACTAGTGGCCACAGATGATTCTGGGTTTTCTGTTTGTTCTGTCTTTCAGTTTTTAAAGCTCTCTGACGTCTATGAGGTTCATAAAAAAGAGTAATAGTGTAGTAGGCCTTCACAGTAATGTAGCAGTAGTATTTCTGTGGGCTTAAATCTGGACAGAGAAGTATAAGAAATAGATACTTGATAATAGTATGTTATTCAGCCTTAATTGTATCATTGCAGAGTCCTCTTGTGTTTCTCTGCCTCCATGTTTTGCTTCCTGATGGGATCTACTAGAGCTATGATGATGGTTGCTTATACATGCCCAATCCCTGCCACCTACCTGCACATATATATTTATTATACAAAATGTAATTATAGTCATGGATATTTATTATATAATATTATATATAGAAAAAATATTATTCACATATGAAACATAGCAACATATGGAGTCATAGAATAGTTTAGGTTGGAAAAGCTCTCCAAGATCATCAAGTCCAACTGTTAACTGAACACTGCCAAGTCCACCACTAAACTGTGTCCATAAGTGCCATATCTACACACCTTTTAACTATCTCCAGGTTTGGTAACTCCGCCACTTCCTTGGACAGCCCATTCCAATGCTTGCTAAGCCTTTTGATGAAGAAATTTTTCCTAATACTCAGTGTAAACGTAGCCCAGTGCTGCAGCTTGAGGCCCTTCCTCTTGTCTTGTCACTTGTTGCTGGGACCAGAGACTGACCCCCATGTCACTACAGTCTCCTTTCAGGCAGTTGTAGAGAATGATAAAGTCACCTCTAAGTCTCCTTTTCTCCAGGATGAACACCTCCACCTCCCTCAGTCTCTTCTCACAGACTTGTGTTCCAAGCCCTTCCCCAGCTCCTTTGCCCTTCTCTGGACACACTCTAGCACCTCAGTGTACTTCTTGTAGTGAGAGACCCAGAACTGAACGCAGCACTCATGGCACAGCCTCACCGCTGTACCAGGGGCATGGTCACTGTCCTGGTCCTGCTGGCCGCACTATTGCTGGTACAGGCCAGGACACCATTGGCCTTCTTAGCCCCCATGGACACATGGCTGGCTCATGTTCAGCTGCTGTCGACCAGCACTCCCAGGTCCTTCACCTCTGGGCTGATTTCCAGCCCCTCCCTCCCCAGCCTGCAGCTCTGCAGGGGTTGTTGTGACCCAAGTGCAAGACCTCATACAATTGGCCTTGGCCAATCAACCCAGGCTGTCCAGATCCCTCCAGCAGATGAACTTGTTGTCATCTGCAAACTTACTGACAGTGCATTCAATCCCCTCATCCTGATCATTGATAGAGATGTTAAACAGGACTGGACCTGATACTGACCCCTGGGGAGCACCACTGCTGACTGGACGCTAATTGGATTTAACTGCATTCCCCACCATTCTCTGGCCTGGCCATCCAACCAGTTGTTAACCCAGCAAAGAGTGCATCTGTCCAAGGCAGGGGGAGCCAGTTTCTTCCAGGGGAATGCTGTGGGAAATTGTTTCAGTGGCCTTACTGAGCCAAGGTAGACAACATCCATGGCCCTTCCCTCATGTACCAAGTGGGTCTCTTTGTCACAGAGGGTGATGAGGTTGGTCAAATAGGACCTGCCTTTCCTAAACCTATGCTGATCCCCAGGTTGTCCTGTATATGCCATATGATGACACTCAATATAATCTGCATCAGAACCTTCCCCAGCACTGAGGCTAGGCTGGCAAGCCTGAAGTTAGTTCCCCAGATCCTCCTTCCACACTTTCTTACAGATGGCTGTCATGTTGGGTAGCCTCCAGTAAACTGAGGCTTCCCTCATGAGCCAGGACTGCTGGTAAGGGATTGAAAGAGGCTTGTGTACACTTCCTTGGGCTCCCTCAGTAGCCTCGCATGGATCCCATCCAGCCCCAGACACTTGTATGTGTAAGGTTTGTCCCAGGTTATGAGGCCTTCATTCTGCTTCCTATTCCTTTCTTTTCGCTCAGGGACCTTGTTACCTGGAGAATAACTGGTCTCACTATTAGAAACAGAAACAAAGAAGACAGTATCTGAGCCTTTCCATATAATTTCCCAGTATGTTTCCTCTGCATCCGGTAGAGGATGGAAGTTCTCCTCAGCTCTCCTCTTGTTGCTAATGTGTTTATGTATACATTTTATTGTCTTCTATGGCAGTAGCAAGATCAAGTTCTAGTTGTGTTTTGGCCCATCTAGTTTTCTCTGTCCATAGCTTAATGACACCAGAGCTGCCTGCATTGTCTTTCAAAGGTCATAAACTCTCCTTTTCATCCTGAGTTCCAGCCAAAGCTATTTCTTTAGCCAGGTCACTCATCTTCTATGCTTTGTCTTTCGGCATATGGGGATAGCCTGCTGGCTGTGCCTTTAGGATTTCCTTCTTGAATGTGAGGATAGCCTTCCAAGGTACTCTGTTGAACAATCTCCGAAACAGGCCAAAATCTGCCCTCAGAAAGTGGCAGCTCTGCTGACCCTTCCTGCCTTTCCAAGAGTTAGAAACTCCATTTTGTAATTCCTGAGCTGCAGCCAGCCTCTAATCACCCCAGCGTCCACCAGTCCTCAGATCACAAACAAAAGATCCAGTGGGGGGCTCCCCAATGGGTTCACTGAGCTTCCTGACACCATCAATATCTTCTGTGCACTCCAGGAACCTCCCAGACTGTTTCTTCTTTGCTGTACTGTATTCCCAGCAGACATCTGTGAAATTGAAATCTCCATGAGAAAAAGGGCTAATGATTATGAGACTTCTCCCAGCTGCTTGTAGAATAATTCATCTGTGTCTTTTTCCTGGTTGGGTGGTCTATAGCTAACTCCCACCTGAGTTTCTGCCTTTTTGGCCTATTACCTTGATTACTGCCCCATAAACACTTAGCCCCATCATCACCATCATTAAACTCTAGACAACCAAAACAGTCCCTAATGTACTGGCTACCCCACCATCTCTCTATCCCTCCTTATCCCTTGGGAAGGGTTTATAGCCAGCCATTGTAGCACTTGAGTTGTTGCACCATGCGTTCATGGTGATAGCTATGTCATAAGTTTTCCAGCTGCACAATGGCTTCCAGCTCCTCCTGTTAGTGGCCTGTGCTGCATGCCTTGGTGTAGATGCACTTCAGCTGTACAATTAGTCCTGCCACCTTTTTTTGGAGGTTTGTGACAGTTTTCAAACACTTCTGTTGTTTCTAGGACACCAGCAACTCTTGTGTCTTTGCTGCAACATAGATCTCAATCCCCCACCTCCACTGAGATGGCCAGCTGACAGACCTCACTAGTATACTGTCCCTTAAATACTGACAGTGTCCCCAATCTTATTTCTACCATGCCTGATATTTATCCCTTTCCCCTTTAAATTACTTTAAAGCTCCTACAATGAGCTATGATAATACCATGCAAAAATCCTTTCCTCCTCTTTGAGACAGATATACCCCATCTGTTGCCAGCAGCCCATGGTGTCACATAAACCAACCATGGATCAAGAAACCCAAAATTCTGCTGATGACACCAGTTATAGAGCCAAGTATTATATTCCGCTTGATCTTCCTACGATTTCTTCTCTCATCCTTCTTTGCAACTGGAAGGATATAGGAGAAACTGCTTGTGTTCCGATCCCGTAACCAGTTGTCCCAAGGACATTATTCTGCGTACATTATTTTCCATATAGAAGTCCTATTTCTATATGAAAAGGGTTCTTGGTTACCTAGTTTTAAAAGGATCAGATGACTGTATAAAAAGTTACTGCTGTGAGATACTTTTTTGTTAGCTGTCTGTGACTTCTTTCATGGAACTGTCTTTATACTATTACATTAAGGGTAGGATTTTGTGTCTGCTAATATTAGTCTTGGTGAAGCAATGATGCTGTTAACACTTTCATGAATTTAGGGGTTGTCTGTAATACTTTTTGAAATTCTCCAGTTTTTTTCAGTTGTATTTAATGTACTGACCGGTGTGGTATACCAGTAGTAAATGTAATTGTTTTTTCTTTTGTGGATAAAGGTTCCAACTTTTGGGAGTGTTTTAATTATATATACATGGTTAAATGTACAGCTATATAGATAGATGTATTTCATTATATATATAATATGTGAAGTGAAGAAGATATGAGGAGCTCATCTTTTTACCTTTCTGTTATCAAAAGTAGAATAATCTCACATTTTCTTATTCCTATTTAGGATGAGACCTTATGCCCTGTATTCCATAACAGACCAACCTCCACAAAGATCTGTTTGAGATGTTTCAGATCACTAAAAATTCAGAAGTAGAAGCAGGAAAAAAACTCCCTTTCAGAAGTAGTAATCTGCTACCTTATCTTGATGGTCTGTGAAACCACAGTCTTCAAGGAATGTCATAAGTGCTTTCTGCATCTTTTTTTGCTGTCTGGCAATATTTAAATATCTGTTACAAATTTCTCAAGGTTTAGTTATCTCCCTCCAGCAGGATAGTTCTTGAGTTAAACTAGCTGCTGAGGGAAGGTTGACATGAGGGAATAAAGACTGTTGAGCTTTTTTCAGCTATGTTTAAAATGTGTATATCTGAGAGACCCAGCAGCTTGTCTACTGTAGCAAGGTTTTTGGTTGTGCTAGAAGAGATGGCGAGGGACTTTTTACGAGGTCATGTAGCGATAAGAGAAGGGGGAGTAGCTTCAAACTGGCAGAGTAGATTAGATTAGATATTGGGAAGAAATTCTTTACTGTGAGAGTAGTGAGGCACTGGAACAGGTTGCCCAGAGAAGCTGTGGATGCCACATCCCTGGAAATGTTCATGGCCAGGTTGAGCAGGGCTGTTGGCCCCCTAATTTAGTGGAAGGTGTCCCTGCCCGTGACAGAGCATTGGAACTAGATGGCCCTAAGGTCCCTTACAGCCCCAGTCATTCTGTGATAATACTCTTCTGCCCTTTATGAGCTGGGGAGAGGAAGTGTTGTCTTGGCTTTTTTTTTTTTGGTTGCATAATTTGGTACAGGTTAACAAGAATTCATACTGAACAGTGATAACTTGTCAGGATTTTGTCTTTGGAAACTTTTTTTCCTCTCTGCTGAGAAGAAATCTGGGGTACAGGCTTCTGTGGGTTAATTATTATTGTGATAACCAACCTAGTTAGAGAAGATTTTGCAGGTGCATTTTCCATTATGCTGGATATTGAAACTACAGCTTTTGGCATGTTTCCCATATGGCTACTTTTTCTTTTTTCTTTCCTCATCTATGTATGCCAGTACAGACTGTATAAAAAAATTTCAGTTTCACTACCTAGGGACTTCAGGCTGATTAATTTAATAAATGTGGGTGCCAAAGTGCTTAAATATAACCTGGCTACGTTTGCACATGTTATCTGAAAGTGCTTACGAACACTGCTCTGCCAGCAGCTGTTTCAGAGTTCAGAGGTCTTTGGAGGTTTTGACTGCTTGGAACTAATATCAATGCAAAATAACATATATTGAGAAAGGATTGCTTGGCTTTATAATTTTGAACTGTATGTGTTATACATGCAGAGTAATGTAGAAATTAAGAGCTTTGTGATCACAATGTATGCCTGAGTGAACTGAACCAGCATAAGCACAAGTTCGTGCTTAAACCACTCTCTTCATCTTACCTCTCTTTGGAGACTTTGGTACATATACTGTAGCAGATTTACTTAGAATGTACTTTCATCAACAGTGTTAATGATCCTTAAATTTAGTCTGTTATTTTTGACTTTCGTCTTACATGTTAGCCGAATTTCAGTACCATAACTTTTTAATGGTTAGTCTGTTTCTCTGGTAGGTTGTCAATTTAATTCTTTCTCAGAATATGCCACTTTGCAAATAGTCCCCAGTGTAAAATGATCTGGTTTACTGTTAATATGCTGTTCAGTAGATGGACTCTAGCAGAGCACCATAGTTACTTTAGCGTCACAATACCTCAGTGCTTTCAGAAGGGCAGGCTGCCCCTTTTGTGCAGTGTTATGAATAGCACATGAACTGAAGTCTTACTTAAGATAGAATGTTAGGGACAGTCTTGCCAGTTGCTGTCAAAACTCTATGGTGCTTCAGAGCTGAATGGATTGTGATAATGCTGCATGTCTTATTTGTGTGTTTTGCAAGATTTGTCTCTCTCATTCTGTCTCTTACTGTAATTCAGTCACCCTTATAATACTGTGTCGGCATGGTTTGTAATAGGTTGCTTTGCAAGAGTCTGCAGTTTTTTCACTTCATGCTTATTCACCACAGTCCTGCCTCAGAACTGTCTTCACAACTTAGTTCGCTGACACTTCCTTATAGTATTTTCTGTTTGTCATGGCTTTTGTTGCTGTACAAAGCTCTATACATTGATACTTTTTTTTTTTCTCCCTTGCATTACCTACTTTTTGAGCCTCCTGGTCAAAGATGCATTCTTGACACTCTCCATTTTTATTGGCACAAAAGGCCTTATTTCCTGTTTTGTTTTCGAACATTTTCTGCCTGGGGTAGCTATCTGAATTACTGCTTTTTTTACCCCTTTGGTCTGACCATCCCTTGTCAGTTAAACGATCAGCAAGACTATTTCAATTTACCTCTGAAGAGCCTAGGCCTGGACTCAAAAACAGCACTAGGACATAATCTGCTTTGTTCTTCTGTCTTCTTGGTCAACTCATTGTTTATTTTCTGTAGCATAATGCTCATGATGTCTAGCCACTCACCTGCCTAGAGGCAGACATGCTGGCTGGGTCTCATTAGGTATCAAATGCCACTGTCCCACTTCAGGGAAAAAGAAATCTAGAGATCTACTGGAATCTCATCTCTTACTGGAGCTTCTTCATAGTTCAGTAATTTTACTTGGTGAAGATGAGAATTGATATCATTAGATACATGTTGCAAGAAAATAGTCTTTCAATCTGACTACTCTTCATGGTAGAGAATTGCAGCATGCAGTACGTATGTTAATTTCCAAATTTTGTTTCTGCAGATACTGTCCTTCAGTTATTTGTGTGTATGTATTTTCTTTATGCAAATTCGATTGTATACTGGCCCATTGTTACAATGTGGTTTACCACAGAAAACCAAAGGAAATGAAGCCTCTGAATAAAAGAGATTGGACCCAGAAAGATTCAAAATATACCCAAAAAATGTGATTAAAACCAAAGGAGGTTAGATGTTGGTACCAAAAAATGATGTATTTTATGTAATACTAAAAGAGGCAAAGAGAAAGGAAGAAGAAAGAAAGAAAGAAATAGAAAAAGAGGTGTGCATGGGGAGTGGGGGGACAGGGGAAGAGGGACAGGGGTTAGGTGGAAGAATGTCACCCATCTGAGGGTCCCAAAGATGTCCCATTGCTCCCCTCTGTCTGATTCTTGGTGTGAGGGTTCCCCTTYGCCGCCGCCACGCGCCCAAGAGTTCAGAATTCCCTGGGTTCATCCACGCTTTGGGCAGGTGGGAGCGCCCAGGTGCCCCCTGGCTGGGGGCCAGTTTGACACTGCCCCTTCCAACACTGAGGGTCTGTGGCATCGCYGGCAGTGCTCTGGTGCAGGGTCTGGGACCCCTTTGGGGGGCCTTTGATGGCCGTGACGCCCCCTCTGCTGTGGATAAACTTTTCCCGGGGGGAAGGGGCCCCTCAGGCATCTCCTCTGCCCAGCGGAGGGTGGGCGGTCACTGCCTCTCACCAGAGGGTTTCAACAGGCACCCAAAACCTCTCGTCTCCCCACCCTTTGGTGCCAGGGTCTCTGCGGGCTTGGGCTGGCATCTCCTCCCTGAAGGCGCTAAGCTTGATTCCTGTGTGAATGTATTCTTCTCTCCGAAGACCTGAGCTTATCTCCATCAGCGAACAGTTCACTGCCTCTTGTCAGAAGCTCTGTTCAGGGTGTGGTGGTCTTCTCTGCAGTTTTTGTAACAGTTTCACTAAGTGAAAGTCCTTCAGGAAGATGTTTAAGCCATAAATTAAAACATTCAGTCTCCAATACCCATCAGTCTTTTGGAATTAAATTTTGTGTTCATTTACCCAGGAGTGTAGGATTAAACATCCATTTTAGTGAGTTTGTGATGTTGTTCCCAACACATTTTATATATTCAGTGTGGCAGTTAGGGACATGGTTTAGCTGTGGACTTGGTAGTGCTGGGTTAACAGTGTGACTTGATGATCTTAAATGTCTTTTTCAAAACCTAAACAATTCTGATTCATTGCTGAAATACTGGAAACTGTTTGAAATTGTGTGTAAAAGTTTATCAATGGTTCTGACCTAGCCTGGTGTCAGGATTTCTATGCTATAGTGAATTGATCCTTAATCTTTTTTTGAAGTTGTTAACAAACCGATCAGTAGGATCAGCTGTTACCTCTGTTTGAGTTTGCTCTGAATTTTGCATAACATGATGCAGGAAAAAGCACCTGAGCCTTTCACTTGTTTTTTATTATTATTTTGTTATAATACTATGTTATAATACTATATTATAAATGACAATATTATATTGGCTTTTGCATTTATATATTAGCTTTTGCATGTTGTTATTAATCAGAAGTATTTTGATATGGTATAATATATACTTACTTTTACTGCTTTTGGCATAGTATAATCTCTCAGTTTATGTAGGCATCATATACCTTCTTTAAATGGTAGTGTAATATATATATATATATACACATATATATATGTGTACATAAAATTTCTTTGACCATAGCCTAATAGAGGCTGTGGGATGTTGAAGTGCTTTTTCATGTAACTAACTCAGCAAATGGTGTAAAATAATGAAGTAATTGCCCACATTCAGGGCCTGTCTTATCTGAAAGACAATGTAACTCAGGCAAAAGCCAGAACACTGAGAAAAGAGAATTTATTGACCCTTGTTGTCAGGCAATAAAACCACAAGAAGAAATAAAATATATTGATCTAATTAACAGGATGGCATGCAGACAAGTCAAAGGTTAAAAACTGAGCAGGAAAATCCCTGAAACCTCTAAAATCACAAGAATGTTTGAATGAGTGAAACTCGTGAATATTTATATAATGTAACAGTATATAGAGAACATTGTTTTATACTAACTGGTGTGTTTTCTGGCCCATCACCAAAAACACCCTAGCTCTGGATATTTGTACTTTTTTTTTTAATCCTGTATTAAACTTTTAAAAATTCTCAAGTGTGAACTTTGTTTTTCACATACTGTGAGTTTTAATGCTGTGACGGAGGGCATAAAAATCTCATCTCTGCTGCGGTTTGAAAAAAGGTCGTATTCCTATTCCTCAAAATGCATTGTGTAAAATGCATTAATCTTAAATATCTATTAAGTTAAATAAAGCTGAATGTAAACTACATGTCATGCTAAGGTTTTTTTAGGTGTTGCCTTTGAACGACACCTTTTTTTAGGTGTTGCCTTTGTCAACAGTGAGTCAAAAGCTGTTGACATCCGCTTTGACATCAACTGTTGGATAGAAAAACAGCTATTTTTTCAACAGCTAGATTTAATTCTTTTTGCAGCAATTTTAACTCCAAAGCTTTCTTAGTTCTGACTGTATTTTGAATGGCTTTCTCTAGCATATTTTCTTAAGTGGTGTTATGTGCTATTTCTCATTACAGACGCCTCCACCTCAATAAGAAAGCCACGGACAAACAGCCATATAGCAAGCTTCCTGGTGTTTCACTTCTAAAGCCGTTAAAAGGCGTGGATCCTAACCTGATCAACAACCTAGAAACCTTCTTTGAGCTGGATTATCCTAAAGTATGTATATTATTTAGTGTAGTTTTTTTTCCTCCTATGTCTCGAAAAGTCACATGATGAACTTGGATGGTATGCTGCTTGGTTGTCTTGGATTGTTCTTCCTTCTGTAGAAAATGTATCATTACATATTTTACAAGTTGCAAACAAAATTTACTCCTTTTTAAAAAGCTGTCTATGGAGGACCATGTCCAAGGCTTAAGGGTGAAACATATTCTACACTCTACTAAGATTTGCTTAATCAATATTGTTGTGTTGTGGTGTTTATAGATTTAAGTGTTTCATACTGCTGCAAGAGCTTACTTGAGAGGCAGGAAATTCTCCTCAGTAGACTACTTCTCTGTAAGAGGTCCTCCAATAGAGAACACTTTAACTGATAGCCTGAAAGTTTTTGGTGGTTCTTACTGATGGCTCATCTAATGAAGAGTTGCTCAGTGATGAGATAGTGTACCTCACCAGTTGTTGGTAGGTAGGGTAGTCTCTAAGCCATGTGTTAGTGTTGAGAAGCAAATAGTTCAGAAAAGCTCACATTTGCTGTTGAACACTGTTTGAATGTGTAATACAAGCAATAAGCCATGTAATTGATAAGTGTGTCAGATGCTCTCCTTGCTCTAAAGAGCCTAAAAGATGTGAATGTTTGTTGTATCATTCAATATTTGAAGTATGCTCCTGTGAATGGGAAAAAGTACATTTTTTACAGAATTTCTGTCTGCTGAATTCTGAAATTTGAAATTTAGCTTTAACATAAAAACTGCTCTTTCCTCAGTTCTTCTCAAAACTGCATCTGACACTGCTTCTCCAATTGTAGAAGGTCAAGGGTTTGTGTGAGCTGTACAGTCGGTGTTTGTGTATTCTGAGAGCCGTAAACTGACACCTAAGTAGGCAGGGTAAAACAAATAAAAATCGCTAGCACTTGGAACTAATCAGAAATTGGAAATTTTTTCTGTAATGAAGCTTTGAGCCTTATGAAAAGCTTCAGACGCAAACATACGAATTCTTTCAGCTCAACAAAATGCAATAAAGTGTGGCCAAGCACATTTTAAAGCATACTTGAGGCAAGCTGCATATGCCAACATTGCAAACAGTGCAAAGAATCCTCAGCAATATCATAAGCTGTTATATGACCTATTATGATCATCCAAACATTATGCAGCTGAAACATTTGGTTACAAATAAAACTTGTTTAATAATTAAAAAATATAATGTTAGATCTTGCTTTACAAAAGGTAGTCTTGGTCCTTAGTTCTGAAAACATATGGATAATAATTTTAAAATGTTGCTACTCTGCACAAATCTGAGTTTCAGATAACAGTAGATAATCACGTTGTTCCCAAGGAGAGCGAAAATGCATGTGTGAATGCTTCAGTTTGCTGCAGCACAGATTAGACAGTATGAGCAAGGTCCCCAAACTGTCTGAAAAAACTTTTTATAGTTACTGTCCAGAACTACTTTAAGAACTACTTTAAGAGATGACCACAAAAATTAGAGCAACAGTATTGCCTGGTATTCAAAGTTCAGCTGTGCAGTGAAAAATCATTATGGAAGATTAAACTGAAACTTTTTCCAGTGAAGCTGAATTCAACCTGCAGTGATAATTATTCTCTTCTGTGATAATCTGTGTGAAATACTCTTCTCTTGAATGGAATCCAGTTATGCTGTCTCAAAACTGCAGGACTTAAACATAATATTTTTATAAGTGAAGAGTTCTCACCTACTGCTCATATTGTAATTGTGCAAAAGTTTCTCTATTCATGTTAAATTCAAATGAACCTGATGGTAATGCTTGTGTCAATAAGCCTTTTTTTTTTACTTTGCTACTGCATGCAAAGGCCATTTGTTTTGAGTTTTTCTCTTCTCAAGTGTTGGAGTCTGAAATATCTGGCTTGCTTCTGGTTGAATTTCTTGGAGAATACGGACATAGAAGTGTCATTGCTGCTGTGGATTGAAGATTGATTATATAATGACTTCGAAAACCAGTTTTATTGTACACATTAATTTTAATGTGCAGTAAAAAGATAATTTCTTCAGTTATTTATTTCTATGGTGTTCATGCTGTCAAGATTCTACTGTGATGAGAGGACCTGTCTGCTTAATGAGACAACTCTTAAAATCCATTCTACATGTTGTAAGATGGTAGAAGTCAAACACTGCATGCTCCTTAGCCAAATTGACTTTAAGTTTGCATTCTGAGAGGTAAAGATATTTGTCTGATAGTTTGTAGCGCTAGAACAAATTTTAACTCCCATTTAAATTATATTGAATTTCCTCAATATTCTGAATGGAGTTAGAGTAGATCAGACTTTTGTGTCAAATAATAAAATTTGCTAATTTGAAGTATATATATTTAACTTAATATCTTCTGTTGTATTTAATACCCCTAATACCTCTTACTGAACAAGACCATCAAAAATTTTCATCTTAGAGCCAATAGGAAGCTTTCAAAATTCAGTTTTTGCTTAAGTAGTTTAATGAAAATATAGTTTAGTGAAATGCTAAAATAGTCTAAGGGAGAATAAGAACTGTTTTGATTGCTAGTTGGGATTCTTTTTTACAGCAACTGCTGCAAATGTCCAAGAAAATAGGTTCTTGTTGTGGTTGAATTTTTCAGTCTTAGACTGTCAAAGTGGCTTTTGGGTATCTCGATCAGAAATTTGCATTTTTTGTATTTTAGTCTATGTATTGGAGCTTTAATAGCTCTAATTTTAACAGGGTAAAAAAAAAAGTTATATCAGGTAAGAAGTATTTGCTTCATTGCCAAAGCAGAAGTACCTTTATCAAAACTACCTCAGTGTTGAATGATTTATTTCTTTGCCCACTATCACTAGCTTGTATAAGCATGTAGCAGCTACAGCTTTCCCTTACCACTTGTTTTTTCAACCATTACTCTATTAATAGGAAAATACACATATGTTACATATACGTATTCCTGAGCTTTGTTGTACAACTAAGTATACATATGTACATATACTGGTCTCTGTGGGTTGTCTTCCAACTCTGTTCTGCTTGTGTATCTATAAAGTAAAGAAATGGAAGATGTAATTCAGAGGTATGCAGTCATAGTGTATCATAACCTCATTTTTTAATATTTCAGGTGCTGTCATTTCGTTGAATATAATATTTGATTTAAGATTTCGTATGTGAGCAAAAATGGAAACAAAATTTTACCTTGTACACCGGAACATCTTATTTCATGACTAATAGAAACCCTTCAATAACAGAAGAAGTAATGTTCATCAGTAAAAGAGTTCATTGAGACACAGCCTTACTTGTTTTTTCACAAGTGCTTGGCTGTGCACTAAAAAACTAGACTCAGTTAGCTGTAAAACAACCCCTTTGTTTTTAATTCTATAAAAACACACTATTTTTTTCGCTTACTACGCTCTTAAGCTTTATTTCGTAGACCATATGGATATTAGCTGTATGTATGTAAATATATATGTGAGTGTATACATTTTTGTCTTTACTAGTATGAAGTACTACTCTGTGTACAAGATCATGATGATCCAGCTATTGATGTGTGCAAAAAGCTCCTTGGCAAATACCCAAATGTTGATGCTAGACTGTTTATAGGTAAGCAGTGCAACTTGAAGGTGGGACTCTGACTTGTAAAATGATAGGTCTTCAGCTCCATATGGAATACTCTGCATGGAGTTGTAGACTCCATATGTATATGGCCTTAAATAAATAGTTATCTTGTTCAACCCATGTTGCTTCTGTAGCTTAATCACCAGTTTGCAGTAAAAAGTAAGTTTGTAGTCAGTCTGTGACAAAAGTCCAAGAAAACTTAAGAAGGAATGGTTTGGGTAATGTCCTGCAATTTTATCTCCTGATTCCAAAACAACAGTTTAAATCGTGTCTTTGCACTGAACTAAATGTGCAGGAAGTGACTCAGAGTTGTGGCTGTATTTGAGGTCCTACAGCAATCCTTTTTAATCTGCTTAGGCTGTGTGGCTCTTTCTACACTTTGTATTTGAATTAGCGGAGGAAAGGGGTATTAGAACAAGGTAGTAAAATGTAATTGGTTTTTTTTTTCTGATATTAAAAAAAACCCACTTTACCATGTCTGTCAGCTGGATGTAAAGGAGTGTCTCACTTTATTCTACTCCTTTTTAATTTTTCTGCTGAAATTACTGTAGAATACAATCTTCATAATCATAGTCTCAAAGAATAAGAGATGAATAATGTTTACCTTACAAGAATGTAGTTATAAGCTTTATAGTTCTACTGCTCCTTTAATTACGTTAATCTTGCTACACTGCCATTTTAAGGGAGCTTTTGAATATTTTTTCCTTTTATTTTTCCAAGTATAAAATATAGAAGTGAAGATATACATAAAATATAGATATTTTGTATAAAAGTGGACTTTAAGAATTGGTGGGTAAATATTTACTTCAGTTCATATATTTAAATATTTTGGATATTGTGTCTCAATTCTAAAAACCCCCCATACATTAATTTTTATGATGTTTGTATTTTTTAGGTGGCAAGAAGGTTGGCATCAACCCCAAGATTAATAACTTAATGCCTGGCTATGAAGTTGCCAAATATGATCTCATATGGATTTGTGATAGTGGAATCAGAGGTAGGTGTTTATGTGCTAACTGTTAAACTGTGCTTATTCACCATAAGCAAGCAGATTTTGGAGACTAATTTAACTGAGACTATAAGCAGAAATTAAAGTTAAAAGTCTGAAAATAAATGTTTTTGTGAAATAAAAGATTAACCGTTAAAAATACAATTCAGACTGTTTCCATTTTGTTTGTTGTTGATCATAATAATTGTTAATCACTAATATTATTTTTGTGAAACCATTTTTATAATAATAGGACACATCAAAGCACATGTACTCTTGATGCTGGTAATAAAATGAGAATCAGTGTCTTGCTGCAGTAGTCTGCTGATGACAGAGTTGCTCCATCAAGTGTCATTTTTTCATTTGTCACTTAGTAACACCAGACACGCTGACAGATATGGCCAATCAAATGACTGAAAAAGTGGGCCTGGTCCATGGGCTTCCCTATGTTGCAGACAGACAAGGGTTTGCTGCTACCCTTGAACAGGTGAGTGCACTGTTGTGGGGGGGGGATCTTGTTTTATTCTTTTTTGCTTACAAAACCTTGCTGAGTGAAAGCTGTAATGTGCCTCTTGTACTTTGTGAGTGACGAAATGGTTATTTTTTAGCTGCAGTCACACTTCCAACTCAGGGTAACTAGGACAATTTCTAAGTGCTTCAAAATTCCTCTGTGGTGCTTTGTCTGTTGATTCAATATTTAGGTTTACAATATAATCAGGAAAGACTACAAGATACATGTTTTGGAGTTTATCTTTAAAATTACTAAAAAACTGAGGAGTTGAACTGGTGAATGCTTTCTACTGCTTAGTCAGAGAGGACTAATTAATTTTATTTTGATATTTGAAAAAGCACACAAAAATGTGTGCCATGACAAGTCTAAGTCTAGCTCACACAGTATCTTACTTCCAGCAGGATTTACGAGCAGGGTCTTTATGGAAAGCAAAATAAAAGCAAGGCTTATATCCTATTTTCCTGTAATAATGCCTCAGCGTTCTGTAATTTTCAGCTGAGAGACTACCTGAGCAGGAGCCAGACTTGTGTATTTACTAATCCTTAATACAATAGCATTTTAGTAAGAACAGATTTCTTAAATGAACTTTTCCATTATTTTTTTGAGTACATATAAATTTTTAACATCTGTAATTTTCTATAGCAGGAAGTTGCAGGGGGATGAAAGAGAGAAATGTGAGAGATGAAAGTGTGGTGAAATTCAGTACTCCATCATTGCTCTAAGTGAGGGGTGCTTTTGTGCTGATTTTTTTTCTTTCCTTTTTCCCTTTTTTTTAAATGATACAAATGATACAAAGTCTGATTTTTTTCTTACAAGAGAAAAGCAGAGGTCTATAGCACAAATTTTCTAGTACTGCTGCTTGTTAAAGCAAGAATTACAACTCCTGCTCCTGTATTCCTGGAAGAGCTTTTTGCCTGCTGATCCAGGATACTGCAAGATGAGCACACCTTTTCTTGAATGAGTTACGGTACTGGTGTGAAGGCAGTCTACACTAAGTAATAATGAGAGGCACTAGCACTCATTCCCTCTGTTTTGTAGGTCATTCCTAGTCTTCAGGTACTGAATCCTGTAAAAAGTTTTTCTCACAATCTGATTTTTTTATTGTTTTTGTTTGCAAGCATGCTAAGTAAACAAATTTCCCATGCTTCCGTAGAATCATATAGTAAGTTTCTAAAAACATGTATGCAGGAATGCAGTTAATTTTCACATGTCTGTCAGCTATCACCACATAATACATTAATTTTAGTGATTAGTCAGTTACTTAATGGATTTTTAATACATATATTCCCTGAGAAAAACCTCAGTAAGTTAGAAATTAAATACAAAATTAAGTGCAGTAATTCAATATGTGAATTTAAAACCTGCTTATGGATTTGCAAAAATTCAGCCAATATCACCAATAGATTTCTCAGATCTGGTGATACACTAGGTTTTTAAAAATGGTATTAAAGGTCTTTCCAAACACACCATTGTAATTGGCCACACCTAGTGTATTTTACCCTCCTTATGTTTCCAGAGGAAAAAGTTGTCATTGTAGTACTTAAATATAGAGTTTTAAATGCCTTTTGTTCTTTTCACAGGTCTATTTTGGTACTTCACATCCAAGGTCATATATTTCAGCCAACTTAACTGGCTTTAAGTGTGTAACAGGAATGTCATGCTTGATGAGGAAGGATGTCTTGGACCAGGCTGGAGGACTGATAGCTTTTGCACAGTATATTGCTGAAGATTACTTTATGGCCAAAGCAATAGCTGACCGGTAAGATGACTCTGAAGTAAGCTTATTGCTTTAGGTGTAGTTTAAATCTTTATTTTTGTTTGCTTTTTTGGGTTTTTTAAAACACATAGCACATACTGTAAGTATTGGTGTTCATATCAGCTTCACATATATATAGCAAGCGTATTAATGACATGAGCTTTGTCCTATCAGTATAAAGCTTTTAGGAATAGTTAAGCCATATTGTTGTGAATTCCTTTAGAGAAAAGTTTCAGAACTTGGTTTAAGTTCAGAGTTTAAGTTCTTGGTTTAAGTTTGTTTTTTTCCAAAGAAGAGTCTCGTTGAAATATGGTTTTGGTTTTTTTTTGCCTGCACCCATTGTAATAATAGGACACATATGCCAAAGAAACTTCTCAAGCCTAATAAAATTGCGTTTTATCTAGTTGGTTTTTGCATTTCTTATTTACACATTTTTATTATAACAAATCTCTTTTTCAGGGGCTGGAAATTTGCAATGGCCACACAAGTTGCAATGCAAAACTCTGGTTCATATTCTATTTCTCAATTTCAGTCCAGAATGATCAGGTAAGATTTTGAGCTTTTTTTCCTCTCCCACCCATCCCTGCTCCCTTCTTTTGGTGGGGACAGCCTGATGAGAGGGAATACATTTTCCAAGCAAATTTGATCTAATGCCCAGTGTGCTAAAGTTCAGTACACAGCTTGATGCATGCTTCTTCGTTAATGTTGGGAGAGAGGTGCTGACTTTTTACAGAAGAATGACTGTTACAAGTATTAAAAAAAATTAACACACCCCTGCCCTTAGTACCTTTTAAATGCTATCCATAGTATCTTTTAAAAGGAGGTTTTTTGCAGTATTTTATTTGGAGGTGTTAATTAAATTAGACTAGCGTTTTAGGAAATACCATGATGGCTCATTTGGTGAGGCAGGGGAGGAGGAGTTAATGAATAATGCAAAGTCAAAACTGATTTGTTTGTCTTTTCTAGGTGGGCCAAACTGCGAATTAATATGTTGCCTGCCACCATAATTTGTGAGCCAATCTCAGAGTGCTTCGTTGCCAGTCTAGTTATTGGATGGGCAGCTCATCATGTGTTTAGATGGGATATAATGGTATTTTTCATGTGTCACTGCTTGGCATGGTTTATATTTGACTACATTCAACTAAAAGGTGTTCAGGTATGTAATTTTATTTTCCAGGAAGTTACTATAATTACTTATTGCCATTAATTTCAGCAAAAAGCTGATCTTCATTACAATTATAAATAACTCTATTGACATGCAGAAAATAACAGATCCAATCCTGTGAGTTCTCAGTCTTCCACCTTCAGTTACAGTATCATGAAAAGGAAGAAATAGTTTTTATTTTTGTATTCTACAAAATACAGTGTTGTAATTTTGTATTCTACAAAATTCTGGTCTTGCCTCTGACTAGGCTCTGAAAGTTTGTCCCCTTAATTAATATTCATGTTCCAGATCTACTCTACATGGGCATATGCAGAAATTTTAAGCTCATTTGACAGTACAAGAGCGGAAGCTTTGTGGGATTTCATTTTTTTTGGGGGGGAGGATATATTATTTTATTTTATTTTAGTTGTCACTTTGTCTTATATTTGTTGAGGTGTATGTGTACTCATACATACATTTTTCACTTCATTTTGTTAATAATGGGCAAGGAGGAAGGCCTCATAAAACTTTTAACATAGAAAAATGCCACAAATATGAACAGCATTTGTTCTTCTAATGCTATAGAAAATATTTAATATGGGTAAGTGTATCTTGAACAAGAAAATATTCTTGGGTTTTAATGAAGGATGCTATTGATACATAAATCTGCCTAGTAAGCTTTATAAAACATTTTTAAAAGGTTTAAAGTTACTTTAAAATTTCTCTTGGATTATCAGTATGATTAAATACCTTGCTTTTTATTGTTTCTAGGGTGGTGCTCTGTGTTTTTCAAAACTTGATTATGCAGTAGCTTGGTTCATCAGAGAATCCATGACAATTTATATTTTCCTATCTGCTTTGTGGGACCCCACCATTAGCTGGAGGACAGGGCGCTACAGGTTACGTTGTGGAGGCACTGCAGAAGAAATTATTGATGTATAGCCACATATTTGTAGCTGTGAATGTCAAAAAGTGAAAGGGGAAAGAAAAGTATTATAAGTTGTTTATATACTTCCAAGAAGATCTACCTTCAGTAGTTTTATTACTTGTATGTTTGGTATCTGTTCTTCAATTTATTTTTGCATGGCACTTGCATCTGTGAAAATACATCTGTAGTCTTGGCCAAATGGTACCTTCCTTCTATGTACAAAAAAAACCAGGGAGAATTGGTCCTGACATCTGCTTTCTATTTAAATGCTCTGCAGTAGACTTTTTTTTAAAAATATCCTCTGGGATATGAACAGCTTCTTACTCCTTGGTGTGCTAGGCTAGCGAATCTAGGGTTCACATAGCTATTTTCCAGCTGGATTGCACAAGGCTGCACCTAGTAAAATCACAGAGGTACAGCTGATTTTTGTTTATCCCACTAAATTGAGCTAGTAATGGGACCTTGGGAAAGAAGCTCTGAAATGTTTTATGCCTACCTCTTATAGTTGCTGCAGAACAGTATGAATAGAAAGACTGCTTTGCAAAAACAAACTAAAGTAAACCTGTAGTCTTGTGTTTATATGTATATAGGGAATATTTTAATCATTGCGGTAACCAAAAGTGGACTGAGTTGGAT
Source organism: Cardinalis cardinalis (assembly GCA_014549065.1). NCBI lineage: Eukaryota > Metazoa > Chordata > Aves > Passeriformes > Cardinalidae > Cardinalis > Cardinalis cardinalis. Next base: position 49,254 of record JACDOX010000267.1, read on the forward strand.
AAGAATGAGTTGGAAGGATTTACTGGTCAAGCATGTATTGTGGACATCTTTTGGCCAAGTCTGATCTGGTTCTGTCTCTTGAACCTTGTTAAGCACTGTGCTGTAACTAGCCAAGGTGATCCCCTCAGTACTTCCATCCTTTTTTAAGGGGTGTTTGTTTTTCCCTTTGAGTGAATGCTTTCATGGTGGGGGGAGGGTGTTGGGTATGTGTGTGGTACATAGTAGGGAGCAGAAATACATTTCAGAAACATTTCACACATGAGCTATTTTCTTACACAATGTCTTAAGAATGTAATTTCATGATGCAGGTATTTAATATCTTTGTAAAGTGAACATACATAACTATACTAGTCATAATTAAGTATTCAATTGCAGTAGATATTGTGAATATTTTAAAGGGCCGGGTGAGTTTGCTGTTACTGATTAAAACTGTAGTCTTAATTTAGATATCAAACTAAGTTTACTCTTGGCTGTTTGCCTGTTAGTCTAGCCTTTAAATTGGACTTCTGTATTCCAGTGGTATGACTAAAAGGACTAGATTATAATGCATGCCATGGTTTTCCTCTCTCTGTTCCCTGTAACTTGGTTTTCAACCTCATTGTGATATTTCCTAATTTGTGGTGAACTGGACTTGTTTTCTTTGAACATTTTTAATTAAAAAAAAACCAACATAGCAAAGCTAGAGAAGACTGTTGCATAAGCCTTTTGTTTTCATAATTGTATTTATGCTGCTTTACTTTTCTTCATATGAAATAGCATATTGTCACCATGAAAGTGAACTGCTAATTACAAGGTTATGTCAACAAAGCAGCTTTAAAAGTTGGATGATGATGTGTAGCATATTAGCAATAATGACATGTATTTATAAAAAATGGACTTTTTACCTTACTGAGCCAATCCCTTACCCATCGTGTGCTACACAAGTGTCATGTGTAGGTATTTGTTGTAAAAGATACTCTGGGCCAAGATGCTTCATCCACCTTAATATCTCTTTGCCTTATGGTAAGATGGAACTTTTTTAATGGGCATTTCTGTATGAACAAAGGCTTGTGATGCATGCTTCGTTCTTTATATGTGAATCAGGAAGAAGCACTTTTCCTGAGGAAAGATTTACACTGAAACCTAGTCTAGTTGTGACCCACAAAAATGTTCTTTTTTTATATTGTTTTTGACATAGTTGAATTTACTGACAATGTTTGTATCTTCTTTTGTTTCATGAAGCTTGATGCCATTCATTGCACTGCTGAAGTGAAGCTTAGCTTGCTACTTAGCTTTATGCTGATTTCTATGCAGGCAATGGAACAGAACCAAAAAAAAAAAGGCTGAACAGACTTCCGTTTAAAAAACTAGGTGGGGATAATTGTTTAACCGGTGCTTTGGTATTAGTAGAGCCATCTTTGGCTGTGAAAAATAAAGCTTCACTTAAGCAAATGGTTTCATTTGGGTATTGTTTGGTTGATGATGAAATGGAAACCAACAGTGTCAAATGTTGTAGACAATGCTGCAACAGAACTTTTAAAAGTTATAAACAGCTTATGTAAAAGTTACGTTGATTTACAGCTGTGTAGAATACACCTTGTTTATTTAAAATAATTGTATTGTTTTTTCCTTTATTTAAAAATAAATTTTGAATACAATCTATATGGAGTACTTTTTTTCCTTTCTTCCATGATGCTGTAATGTGACAGATTTAAGTATTTATGGCAGTTTTGTTAGATTGCATTTCTAATTAATCTTCACAACAGTAAGGGGGATGTGCCTTTAAAGTTTTTTTACAAGTACACCATCTCTTTTGGATTTTATATTGGACTGAAATTAACTCAAATGTGCTAAACTGATCTTGAGTTATTCTTAATTTTTTAGAGTAGCTTCAGTGTACAAAAATTTTACAAGTGAACAGCATGGTTCCATATCTATTGTAATTAGCTTAGATTCAGATTTTAGAGGTGATGGCTTTTGCCACAGAACATGTTACATCGAGAAATAATGTTGATCCTTTGCTTTCAGGTACACTAGCTCAAAAGCGCTCTGAACTTGCTCTGCCATCTAACTTGGCTTTTTTTGTCTCTTCCCTACCATTTATGAAGATCATGTGAAACTTAGTAAGAGACTATGTTTATGAAAGGGTTTTTGGAATCCTGCATGCATGGTGTAAACAAATACCGCTAGAATCACTTGAAAACTATTTATAGAAACTTAAATGTTCCTGAGTGTATTTTGTGCTCAGTACATTTGCAGCCACAAAGCACAATACTTAAATCCTCCTCCCTCAGTCATTTCATTACTTTCCTGCCTACTGTTAAAATAATGTTGTCGTTTTATTCTGTACTTTCAGTTGAAGTCTTTCTCCCTTGAATTCCTTTTGCCACTCTCCTGTTTCCTGCTGAATGCTGGCTACCTACATTTCCTCTCAAGTCTGTTTTGACAGCTGGAAAAGCTTGTCTCTAACCACCTGTTTTCACAAATCACTTCTGGAAGCTGTTTCATTCATCTTAAAAGCTTTTAAGCCTCACACCTAATTTCTGACCTTCTAATTTTAGGGTGGGTTTGAGCTCCAGCTGTTCTTGGATTCAACTGGCTCCCCAACAGCACTGATACTGATGATAGCTGTTGAGGCTGAGGAAGGCTAAAATTTAATATAGCAATAGATATACTTTTAATAGTGTTTTAATAGTTATAAAAAAAGATTTCTGCTTTTATAGTGTCTATGCTTGCATAAATAACACTTAGAAGAGAGAATGGCACTATATAGAATGGCAATAATTTCAGATTTTAATCCATCTTTTGGGTCTGAGAATGGGTTAGTTTTGAACTAATGGTCAGATTATTCTGAATGGTTTACTACTTGGATATTCAGAGTGAATGCACAGGTTTACATAAGGCTTTTTCTTATCTCCTAAACTAAAATCTGTGTCATAGGCAGTACTTAGTGTTATAATGCAGTTATCTGGACAGATGAGAATTTGATGAGAATGACTCCACAAAGTCATCTTTGCTTTTATGTTGGTTTTGGAGAATATATGAAAGATTCTTATGTTAGTGTTGTAAAAATGCACTGTAATTGAAATCAGGGTCCTGGGAAGTGCTTTAACAAAAAAAATCATAAAAACAAACCAACCCAAAACACAACAGATAAACAAGAAACTCCCACAAACAAAACCAAAAACCACCACAATCAAGGAAACCACCAACCACAGAGCCAAGCCCTGCTGACTTTTTGCATCCTGTTGATTCTGAGCCTTTAGAGTTGGACTACTTAAAATGTTGTTAGCTCTTCTGCACTGCACAAACCAATTTCAATTGCCAGCTATCACACAGTTGAGAATAAATTATAATTCCTCTGGTTAAATTCACCACATTCTGCTTTTGTTTATTTGGCAGGTCCCTAAATGTTTCTTTGTAGCAGTTTCTAAGGACAGGTGGCTGTGTTTTCAATTTTAAGTCTTGCCTGTCATCAGTGTTCAGTTTTCCCTACAAATCCAACATTAAGTGTAAGCATACCAACCAGTCTTGTGGATCCTAAGGCTTTGCTGACGTTCAGCTATAACCTTGCAAAGTTGCAACCAGTGGGCTTCCTTCTCAATGGCAGTTCTAGGTTAGTGTCCTGCAAAAGTTTTATCTATACTGAAGCCCTGAAGAGTACATCTGAAAGGACAAGTGTCTGACAACCCTTTTAAGTGGAAGATGTTTGTGCCGCCCATCTTTACACTTAGCCGAGGTTAAAATAACTGGCCAGCTTAATCCTGTAACCTAAGAGACTCCAAAAAGTAAAGGATTTTCAATGCTTTCTAACACAGCGCTTGGAATGCTTTATTTCTTGAATTCTCATCAGATCAAGAGTGGACTGCTGCTTATGTGTGGTTTGTGCTTCTGGGGAGAATATGCTTTTTTTAATGAGCTGAATCAGATCTGATGATTTTTCCGTAATTGTTGGTGTGACTTCAGGGGCTCAATTGAGAAATGCAGACTAGGGAGCCCTGCACTAGAAGTTTATGGATTGCTGCTTCTTTCTTTCTCATTCCTCCACACACTCTCCCAACACTTTTTCCCAGTTTCAGACAGGAAGGAAGGGCCTCAGCCAAAAGCCCATGTGCCAGCTGGAATTAACACCCATTTTACATGTAGCCAGTTTGTGGATGAATGGGAGAGGTCAGGCTCATGTCCCTGTGCAGGAAGCCAGTAAATTCACAGGGAGCACAAAGCAGGAGCTGTCAAAAGAAATCTCTTCACTGGGCTTTGACATTAAGTGAATTATTAGTCTTGAATTTGTCTTTGCATCCTCTGGGCCTGTGTTAAACTTAAATCTGCTCACAGAGTGGAAGTGAGCTCAAGCCAATTTAAAGCTCTGCTAGCCCTCCCCCTGCCTTTACTGTATGATGAATAGCTTTTCTTCTTTCAAGGCTTGCCTGATGCCTGGAAGAGTGTATTTTTATATGTTGAGCAGTAACTTATTTTTGATGGCAATAACTTTGCCTTTTCTCTGATACCAAAACTCTGGAAGATGTGATGAGACAAACACAGGCCTGTAAAGTACATATGTAAAATGCCGTAACACATTCAAAAGTGACTCCCTAGCCCTATAGAAATGAGAAAATAGAAACTATGAAGCCTTTGGGGGAATCTGTATGTACAATTTTTGTTTTTCTATTGCATGTATACACACTACATACATAAAGGTATAGGTGCATGTATTTTTATGTATGAACTTTTATATATAGATATATATGTACTAATGCCAAAATAAAACCTTGTAAGAAGTCTTGAATTTGACAAACTTATTCTTTCTGTAAGTGGACCATGCAGGTAAATTAATGATTTGCTAGTATAAAAGGCCAGCAGCGCAAAGTTAAATAAATCATGAGCCACTGGGTCTAGTATCCAGTTCCATTTCACGTCTCAGTAAGCAAACAGAGGAAAGCTCAAAACCTGTAATTTTCTTCCTGGACTTTTTACTTGTAAGCTTGAACAGTGTTTAATCCATCTAGGCTTTTGCATCTTCCACTAAGAATTCAGAAACTCTGCTTCCTTAGCTGGCAGCCCCCCAAATCTGAGCAAGGCAAGGCGCATACTTTTGCCTCCTTTCTGCTCAGTTTCATTGGCTTCTGCTCCTCCCTTTTGGGGCAACTGTTGTTCCTGATGGTCTTTAGAAAAGAGTTTTCCCAAGGAGAGAAACATGTGGGAAGGAGAAATAACAGCAATGAGCGGTGGAACTGGTGAATGCAGTGTTAAATATGCTTATGACTAATGCTCCAGAATGAAGTATGGGCGAATCTGGCTGCCTTTGCAACATACTAGGTAACAAGGAAGAATAAAAGAGGTGAAACTTTAGATTCTTTAAATTTTAAGAGTTCTTGCTCAGAGAGAGGCTGGAGACCTCTGAAATATTCCTGAAGGCTAGATATCTAGAATAAGCCTGTTTCCATGAATTTTATGGGGCTTTCAGTGTGATCTGTTTAAGGGTTATGTTGTATGGCTGGAAAAGGAGAAAAGCATTTCAGCAGGGATTGCAGTTCACTCTGCAAGGCATGGCAACTTACACCTGTTGTCTCTGGATTACAAACCTCTCAAAGGCTGCTTTATTTTGCCTTACCATGTTTTGAGGCATTCAGCTTGCCCTCCTGCAGATGATTTGCAGGGAGGATAGGGACAGCTTGTCACTGTTGGACCATTGGCTGAGCAGGGAAGGAGCTCCAGCTGGAGCAGGCAGGTTTGGGCTTTCCCCATGTTTGGGAATGTCTGCAGCCACTGACTTTATTTGAGATGAAAATGTTAACTCCATGGTATAGTAATGACTGTACCATGAAGGGTCTCTGCTGATGCTGTGGGACTGGGGTGTCTAAAAGCAGACTGCATGTCTAGTAGGGAAAAGGCAGATGTTGGAAGGAGTGTAGCTCTGTGAGTACTACACTAGTGATGATATGAACTAGGAACCCTCTTACTAGAGCTTAAAATCTCAGGCTTAAAATGTTGGTGTGGTTCAGGCATCCTCCCACAGTGATAAGTGCATGTGAAGGTGAGGTGTGTCTTGTCTGTATGCAGACTGACACAAAAATGATCTCATCACAGTGCATCAGCAACACGCCAGCTCTGCTGGGAGACAACAGTCACATTTGGCATTCGTATTTTTATGTGTGTACATAAAAACAGTCTTTCTGCAGCCAGAATATAACTGCATAATATTTTTGTGTTTTGCCTGTCAAACAGATTGCTTCTGTATGCAACAGGTGATGACTAAAGAGATTATTTCATTTAGTTTAAAAACATAGCTGAAATGAACATCAGAAGTAAAATTTGGCATTTCCAGCTTTTTGTCCAGTGATTAAAAGAGAATCTGGTGCAGTTTTGGCTCAGGCAATATGTTACTGTCAGTGAACAGTGGAGTCATTCTTTACAAACATATAAAGTCATAAACCAAGTCTCTGCAGCAGGAAGGACTGCACTTGTCTGTACAATCTGTCTCAAGGCTGGTTTTTGTGGCGTCACAGCAAAGTAGCCAGCTTTACTTTCCTTGACTTGGGCCAGGAAGCCGTGTACTTCATTGGGTTTTCAATGTCAAAATGCTACAAATATCCAGAGGAAATTGCCCTTCAAGTCCTTCAAATGGGTGGTGACAGCTGATTTGCAGGATCGCAGAAGCCAGGATTCTAGCCACAAAATTATGCTGGTTTGCATTGCATGAGTAGGTTGCATTTCCTGCTGTTGTTTCAAGCCTAAATACAGATTTTATCCTAAAGGAAAGTACCCTAGAGAATAAAGGAGCCCTTTTTACTAAAGATTGTTTCCTCCTCCAGAATCCAGTAGAATTCCCTCTAAAAAACCCCATGGACTTTGTCTAATTTATAATTCCCAACATAATGGGGTCTTTTTCCCCTTGTAGGCTGTGAAATGTTTTGAGCTTCTCAGTCCCCAGGAAACTGATATTGTCATAAATAGGCTGGCCACAGTTTTCTTCAGTTTCCTAAGTGAGAGATGGCAAGTGTCTGAAGGGACAGAAGCTCTTCCATTTCAGTGCTCTGCTGCCTTCATCTGGTTTGCACTGCAGCCACTTCTGATCTCCGCTGCACCTGTGAGAGCCATTTGCTCCCATTGCAATACTGCAATCTGGATATATCTGTTTCCTCCTGTCAAGGGAATTTTACCATCTCCTTCCTGCTGCTAGCAAAGTGTGAAAATCAGAGAGCACTAAAGGGCATACTGATTTCCAGGCTGGAGAACCTTATCTCCATGTACGACAGTGTGCAGATGCTGTAAGTCTGATACATTGATGCTGGGCAGTTGGTTTTTGGGAACTGGTTCCTGCCAAGGTGGTAATAAAGGGGGGGGGGGGGGGGGGGGGGGGAATGGTATTTGATTAGCATTTATTTAGAGAAAAAGACATTGTTTGAAAAGTCTTGCTGTAGTCTTCCTATGAAAAAAAAAGGGTCCTTGCTACACATCTCCTAAACCTTGTTTCCAGTTTCTGGGCTGTTCTCCATACTTAGCTGAAACCTGTTGTTTTGCAGGGAGAAAGGTGCATCACTACCCACTTGAGTTTGATCAGATCAACACAAATGTCCATTTTCCTTTATGTGCCCAGCTGATAGATCCTTAAGGATTTTTTTCCTGTATGGTATGTTTAAGTCCTTTTGTGATGAGCTCACTTTGTTTGGTTACTGTGATGAGCTCACTTTGTTTGGTTACTATCTCTGTGTCCTCTAGAAGTACTCCACAGATATCCGCAAGTGCACAGGCAACAAATCAGAAGACACTACTCTAAGAAAACTTTGTGTGACAAAGAAATTTCTGCCTCCAGCCAGAGGATGTCTGTGTTAATGCAAGGATCTCCTCAGTAAAAATGGGTATTGGATTTTCAGTAGAAGATTGGTAATCACTGCTGCTTCAAACAGCACCAAACAGCCCACCAAAAGCCTTCTTGCAGCACAGGAACTTCTTGCCCCCTGATCCATTCAAGACTGGATGTGTGAGCTGGTTGCTTAGGACTGGGTCCAGGTGGATTTTGAGCATGCAGACAAAAACTCTCTGGCCATCCTATGCATCCACTCTCACAGCAAAAGTGTTTCAGAAAGTCCATCAAAATCAATATCCTGTGTTTCAGTTTGTGCCAACAGTCTCTAATCCTGGCACTGTGCGCCACTGAGAAAAAAGTCTGTCTCTTTCTCCTTCACCCTCATCAGGTATTTGTACATGCAGATAAGATGCTCTTGAGCTTTCTCATCTCCACACTGAGCAGTCCTAGCTCTCTCAGCTTCTCCTCATTTGTCAGATTCTTCACCTCCTTCATTGTGCTCGTTGCATTCCCATATTCTTGCTTGAGTTGTGACCTCACCAGTGCCAAGTATTGGGAAGGATCCCATTCCTCAACCAGCTGTCATCAGTCTTTTCTGTGCAGCCCAAGACACCATTTGCCTTCTCTGTGGAAAGGGCACACTACTGGGTAAAGTTCAACTTGGTGTCCACCAGACCTTCATTTCCTCTTCTGCCAAGCTGCTTTCCAGACTGTTAGCCCACAGGCTCTGTCTGCTCCCTTCTGGGTTCAGGATTTTAAAATCCTCCTTGCTGACCTTCATGATGTTCCTGTTGGGCCATTTCTCCAGCCAGACCAGGTCCATCGAGATGACAGCATGACCTCCTGGCTGTCACATGTACATCAGCATGATGTGAAAAGGGAGCATGAATCTGAAGTTATTTTACTTCAGTATAAATATGGAAAAAAAATCTATTAGTCTAAACCAAAAGCAAAATATATCCTTCTTGGTCTGAAATAGAAACAATGCAAATGAATTACTGATGGTAATCACTGGCTGTGACTACTGGCTGCATCACTAATTCCTGAAATAACTGGGTGAAAAAGAGAATAATGGGTTTTGTTAATCCTTGATATATCCAAGCAGAGACTCTGAGTGCCTTCCTGACATATTGGATATGAGTCATCTTGTCTGGGTGAGGGAATCAACATCTTGTCCTTCACAATAACAATTCCTCCTTTGCCTAGTCTCTCTGCTAGGTTTCCCCTTCACCTGCCTAATGTTTCCAGGGCCAGTATGTTACTTCCAGGTTTCCTATTGCTGTTTTCTCTGCCTCTAGGTTTGCTCTCTCTGCTCTTCCTTCCTATTTCTTCTCTCCTAGCCAAGTACAGGCACGGGTTGCTTCTCCGTGTCCAACCACATATCCATGGGATTGAGGTGCATTTCCTCAACTCTGGGCGTGGTGCTGGGCCTGGCATGGCCCTCTCCACCTTTGCTCTTCTCCATTTCTAGGAGGAACCAGTTCACACAGAAGCCACCCATGTATTGCTGATGTGCACCCTCCTGGAGGACTTGCACGGGGCATGAACCTGCTCCTCGCTGGAGGAGATGCAGAGGCAGCCATGGTGCCTTGATTGTCACCGTCCTGCTGGCCACCCATTGGTCTGTCCCACTGCCTCCATGCCTGGGGGGATGGTAAACCACTAGTGGGCAGCACACGTGGTGGGTGTAGCATGGCTTTCAGCCGAGCTTAGGGTGCCTCCAGCCTCTGTGCCCATCAAACCCATTGCTGAAAACCTAGTAAGTGTGATCAGGGACTGCTGGAATGGAGTCCTGGATGCTCCAGACATGCTTCGAAAAAGTGATGAGGCCAAGTTGGAGGATAAAACAAAGGATTGTCTTCTGTGTTGTGTTTTTGCCTGGCTATCCTGGAACCCAGAAAGATGGTGCAAGGAGATGAAGCGTGTCCAGCATCTGTGTCCCTGAGAAGTGCAACTCTCCTGGCTTAGAGAAACAAACATGCTGCCTGTCCAGCGGCCACGGGCTCTTGAGCTTGACAAGGCACTGCAAATTGTAAGCCCTGAAGCACATCCTCCACAGCAGAAATATGAGCCTCTGCCACCGTCCAGGCACAGGTACATTGGGCACAGGTACATTGGGCACAGATACATTGGGCACACGTACATTTGGGCACAGGTACATTTGGGCACAGATACTTTGGGCACAGGTACATTTGGGCACAGGTACATTGGGCACAGGTACATTTGGGCACAGATACATTTGGGCACAGGCCAAAGAGGTCAGACGTTACTGAATGCCACTCCGTTGTGCTGGCTGCAGGGGTTGATAACCCTTTGCAGGTCCATTTCAGCAAACTAAATCCAGTTGCAAATGAAGGGAAGGAGTCAGTTTTGGGAGTTTTGGGGTTGATTTTTCTGTTTAGGTATTTGTTTGTTTCTTTAGGGTTGGAAGACCTCAGTGGAGGGTCTGGTGGCTGGCAGACGGAAGAAACTACAGTGACCAACACCAGTATAAGCTGCAGTAGGCTCACAGCCTCAGACAGCAATGCCTTTAATGGCTTAGCACAGATTGCAGTGCACACGCTGGGCTTTGCGTGTTGAGTTAAGCAATTTAGATTTTATGACTGGCCATTAAAGCAGCAGCTTAGTCATAAAATGTATTAAGCTGTGGGAATTCGAGTTGTGTATTGGATTAGTTTTAGCTTTAAGCTCGCTAAGCAACATTACCCTGTGCATATTTTGTTTATACACAATATATACACTTTCAAACTAAATATATTTACCTTCATATTAATAATTAGTTTTTATTCTTTAGCAGGATATATTTTAAATAAATTAAAATAAACATTAGATGTGATTGCTATATCATAAGTTTTGCTTGTAAATAGGAAAAAAAAAGAAAATGTGGTCTTGATTAATTTCTTCCCTTTTATTTTATAGTAAAATATGACATTTTTATGTTAGTAAATGAAGAAATTGTAGATTTCCATGCTTATCTGGGTGCTGTCTGGGTGTGTTTGTATTCCTACTTGCTAAAAAAGACCTTTTGTTCAAACACAGTATTCTTTCAGCTGGGTACCAGTTTTTGGCTTTGATTTTTTCCACCAAGTGATACAACCTATTTCTGAGAAGCTTCATTATTTATCTGGCAGCTACAGGGTTGGATTCTTCATTGTCTTCATTTGTTCCAGTGAAAAAGAGAGGGAAAGAGTATAAAATGTTGCCATTTTAAAATCTAATACCTTCCATCCTCATTATTCTGGTTTGACTGACATAATGGTGCATAAGGCAGTGGATGTGTTCTCTTTGTGTCTTGTTTGAATGGCTGTAGTGGTATTTGCAGCAGTGTTACTTGGAATTAGTCTTTTTTGTCTATTACTGCTTTTTCCTGACTGATATTGAAACTTGCCTTTCTAAGGTGTCTTCTTTTGCAAATGTGTCCTCTAGACTTACATCACCCTCTGTGCGTACCTTAGACTTGCTGTCTCAGGCTATGTTCCCTGCTCAGGAAAGAGCACAACATTTTGTGTCTGTTTGACAAAGTAATGCATATAAAGTAACATTTGCTGATGAAGTCAGACAAAGCCTCTGAACATTGCCACAGGAGGAGATGGACTTTTTTTTCTTGGAAACACATCTGTCAAAATCCTACACACCTCCCATGGCACTGCATTCATGCCCGGGACACAGGGCAGTTAGAAAACCTTGCTGTGGTGTTTGCTGTGTACCTGAGGAGGTGGCAGCACCCTGCAAGAGCAGGGACCAGGCTCAGGACCTTGAGGCTTCAGTGATGTCTAAGTAAATGCTGTGAAGGCCCAGAGCCCCTGCTGTGCATGATCACAACCCATGAACTTCCTCCTAATCTCCAATCTCAGAACCATAACCTGAGCCAATGCAGACTGAAGGTGAGTGCTTTTAACCCGTGCCACGTACTAAGCTGTTTTTCTTCTATGCTGTTTCTAATATTATTTTTATTCTTAGTATTTAGTCATGATCACCCATGAATGGATATTTAATTAGATTTTGGACTTAGATGTACTTTGCAAATAGCACTGTTCTCTTGCCTATTTCTTGCATTGTTTCTCTGGTGGGTGAACAACTCTTGTGATGTAAGCTTTTTGGAAAGCCTGCTCCAGTATCACTGCATGCTGTTGTTTTTTCATTAGCAGCCCTTTCCCCATTCAGCCAAGAGCACAGCCCTGATGCTGTGTATGTGCTTTTGCTCTGCTTTTGGGAAGTGGAGCCTGTGGGACATGTGGTGCCGTGGCCACTGTGGTTCTGGGGGCAAGGGAGTTGCTGAGCAGGTGATAGCATATTTTGGGCAGCCCAGGGCAAACAGCCATTCCTCAGGTGTCCTGCTTCCACGTTAACTAACTACATGTAAACCTTGAGCAATCTAAAAATGAGAACTCATGGCCACAGATTGTGCAAACCTGTAATCAGTGCCAATTATATTGGGCCAGAGGCAGGTCTGAGGATGCCTTCAGCTGGTTTTAAGTTACTCATCCTTCCCAACTTCCTTTGCTAGGAGATGGCTGTCCCAGAGCGTGATTCCTTCTGCTGCCAACAGACAGCCTTGACTTGGCACCAGGATCAGGTCTCAGCTGGGTAAATAACTCTTTCACTTAGAGGGAGTGCAGCTATCTGGACCACTTCTGACTGAGCCAGGATGGAATAATGTTATGCACGCAGCTAGCTGCGAGCTTCCTACTGTGGCAGCCAGGAGGCTTCTGTGGGCAGAGGCTAGGGGAAAAAGCTTTAAGGCAAATTCACAGAAAGACAAGGAGGGTGGATGGAGATGTGAAGGCCCTCTTTTAACTCCTTAAAGCATGTGTTCCTCTTCTCCTTCCTGAGGCTGGGAGGAAGTAATTTGGAATTATATTCTTATGAGTTCTCCTTCAACACTGCTGGAGTTATCACTGCACAGGAAGCAGAATTAAGTGGCATCCCTCTCCATCAGCAGTGCCACTAAAATCAGGTATAATCCATTTTCCCTCATGGCGCTGCACAGGTTGAGCCTCTGCTGTGGTCCGTGAGTGGATTTTGCTGCTGTGCTCTTATGCTGGAGGAGGGAATACAAAGAGGCAGAAGTGGCACAGCTGGCACAATCACCATGTGCAGCTGGTGCTACCAGTGCAAGAGGTGCTGCCAGCCCTGTTGTGCCCTTGGGAATCAGTGTCAAAGTTGTATAATTAGGTTTCCATTTCTCCAAGGAGATGACCCTGCTGAAGTCTCTTTGCTACCCAAGAGGTGCCAGTTCAGCACCAGGTCCCCCCAGCCTGTGCAGCACCAGCACTCTGAGATGCATCACAGGGTCTTGCGTGTCCCTGTAGGGTCCAAGCATCACCTTCAGGACATGTAGGGCAGCCTGCAGGAGGTGAGGGCAACACTTGTGAGATGAGTTGTTGCCTAAAAATTTTGCTGAATCTGGAGTTCTGATGGAGCCAACTGTCTTGTATTCACACAGAGGGCAAGACCCTGGTGGGTAAAGGTTGGGAGCAACTAGTGTCCTTTAATCAGAGATACCCTGTTCCTTATTCTGCCCTATGGCCAGCTCTGATCATCTGGGGACATGAAACAGGGACCTCTGCAGCCTTCATAGCTGCCAGTGGTGCTGCGCTGTCCATTTGTGGTGCAGCATGCTCCCAAAACCAGGTACCCACTCTCTAGACACCTTGGTGAATGGGCCTCTCCTACCAAGGGGTGTAAATCTGTTTGTGACTCTCACAAAAGCTCCCTTTACTTTTTTGTGCTCTTGGAGGTCAGGCGGGAAAAACCAGCAACCTCTCTTCACAGCAAATGGTGCTGTGGCATTGCACAGCAGTGCTGGTTATTCGATTGGCACATGCTGAATACCACAGAGGTTTGTTTTTCTTGTTCTTTTTTTTTTCTTTCCACAAAGGATGGAGGTAATGCAGTTTCCAGAATGTGGGGCTTTCTGAAGCATACTGAACAGAGTAATGCTTGCAGCAGTAATCCAAGATTTGTCAGTGCTGCCACTTAGGAGAAGCATATGAAAAACATCCTCTGCCCAGCTGCTCTTGTTGTGTACACATTACTCATCCCCTTGCCGTCTGGATAGGAAATAGTAATACTTAGCAGCTTAATCCAACCCACTGCCAGATAACACTGCATCTGTTTTGTGCAAGTCCAGTTCCTCTAAAGCTTAGTATGTCTCCAGAGAAACGGCAAGAACTTGTAATCCCTGATGCTGGAGAGAAGGTTCACACCTCTCTGGAGCTGCTGACCAGCTTGTGGGTTTTCTCAGACATTTTAGACTTGCTTTTTGGAGGATGAAAACTGTTTACAAGTGCCAGAAGAAACAGCAAATTATCAGCACCAGGAGAGACAGTGTTCAATCACAGACTCGATCTCAGGTGTAGCTGTTGAAGCAAATATTTCCCATGTGTGTGCTCCCAAGATATCAATGGGACTGGCAGCTGGAGGGCAACACCTCACATCCCTGGAAATTGCTGATTATCAGAAGAGGGTTAAAGACCAGTAAACTCACATGCACATGAGCAATGTCCCAGAGCCATCTGCACTCACAGATAGCAGCGCTGTGAGATACGCCTTCTGTCAGTGGGCAAACGTGTTGCTGGCCCATCCCTAGTTTACCTTCTGAACACCAGCCAAAGGTTCTTAGCAATAAGTTTTACAACCCCCCCACACAGTCAGCCAGGACGAACAGGCTGATGTTTGCTCAATAACAGAGATTTCTACTGTCACTGTTTTAGCTGCAAAGAAAGGCAAATGGCTAAGCTCAGGTCCCCTCCATTGTAGGGCCTGATAAAGGAGTGGGAGGTGAGATCTGAGACTCCAGTATGAATTAAAATAACTCTCTGACTGATGTAAATCGGTGCAAGTCTTTTGTTGGTCATCACTCTTGCCAGTTGGGGTTTTGTTCCGCCAGCTGCACTGATTGACTTCACCCTGCTGAATAGAACAGAAAGGAAAATAAGAGAGAAGAGCAACAACATAGTCTTTCTGAGAAGGGAAGCAGCCCGAACAGGCATATCTTTGGCGCTATTTGTCCTGAAACAGTCCTTGGCCTCTTTCTACCACATCTTTACTGTGTGATGAGTCATAAATTAAAGCTTTATGCAAGGAATAAAAGCAGTAAGTGTGTGGAGTATGCAGGCATAGAAGCTACCTGCAGCATGATTCCTCAAGCTGAGATAATTTTAGAAGGAAATTGTTTCAAAGAAATATTTCTACTTATGCACTGAAAAAAAAAAAAAGGCAGAAAATAAAGAGAAAAAAAATCCCCAAACTTCTAAATTCTAGAAACTTCCGCATGAAATCAGATCTGCATGAAATCAGTCAAAAAATTTGGACTGCAGCCCAAAAGGAAACTCTTATAATGCATGGCAATGGCCTGGGACAGACCTGTGGAACAAGGCTTAACAATTCTGCGTGGTAGAGGGGCCGCTCATTAAAAAAACTTAGTAAGAAAAGTCATGTGCCAAGCCAAAATATCCCTGGCTGTGGCTGTACTGTGGGTTTTGTTCAGCATTTGCTATCAGAAAAACCTGGGCACGTTGCAAGCAGACCTTGGGACAGCTTGTCCTATCTCTTCCACACTCTATGGCAATAGTGACACTGTTGGCAGTTTTAGCTGTCACCATGAGGAAACTGGCCCTGGAGTTTGTGCTGCAAATAGTGACAGATGGGTTGTTGTCTCTTGATGCCCCACCCTGGACAAGACCACTTCAGACAGACACAGCTAGGCTCCATCAAACAGCCCAGTTTTTGTTTGCAGAAGGGCCTGTGTGGCACCAAATGGGTTGTGTGGGGACAAGCCTGCCTTTATGCATCAGCACATCTTTGCAAAGTGCTCTCATATATTCATACGCCATAGCTTGCTTGCAGGAAATGGCTACGGAAAAAATTGTAGGTGGTACAGTTTTCTAATGGTGCAACCATCGTAACACTGGCGACCTGAGAGGCCTTAGTATAGAAATGGAATGTTAGTATTTTTATCCTGCATCTCATATCATGGTTGTGTTTTTCTGGTTTGTAGGAAAGGAAATGCCTTCACTTCCTTGCAGTTTTTCTTCCCGAGATTTCTTCCTGTGAAGTAATGAGCATGCATAAAAATCAATGCAGTAAGTAATTTAGCAAATGTTTTCACTTTGAAAGAGAAACAGAAGTGTATCTATTTTAGAGAGGAGTTGGTAAAGCTGCTATTTTCTAGAAATCCTGAAATTTTCTATTTTCCTCACCTCCCTCAAAAAGTCCAAGTAAAGACAAAGCACCAAAGGAAAACTTTCTGGCCCTAAGGAGTTACAAAAGTGTATCTGGAAATGTCTAGATAGAATTTTGACTTAGTGCAGAAAATAAAGTGCAGAAAATTGCATTTCTAGAGATCTTGGAGGCAGATCCTGAATCTGCTGGCCAGTGGCTGAGGCTGACCAGTGGGAGGGGTAGGAGTAATATGGGGAGGGTGGATTTTGCAGAATGGCCAAAGCCAGTGGGAAAAAGCACTGGCATGGGAAGCACTTCCTGCAGTACAGCTGGCACTGTGCTTTCCCAAGAAGAGGAAGAAGTGGGCTCCAGCCCTCAAACCCAAGTTGCAAACACCATTGATCCCTTCGACTACCGGCTTCCACATCTGTTGTCTAGGAGTCATTGTGCTCCTCTGGTAAATGCTGATAAAAGGGCTTGGTTTTTGTTTTCGTTTTTGTTTTCTCTACAAGGTTTTCTGAGGCTGTTCAGAGGCCTCTGTTCTGCGGGGCCAGGATGGCTGGAAGTCACCACTCAGTGGGGCCAGGGCCCAGTGCATGCCCCAAGGCAGTAGGGGCACCGTGCACAGCAGATACTGACCCTCCTACACAGACAGAGTAAGGGCTGTCAGCTTTGGCACCTTTGGCTCATGGTCAGTCTCATACAGAGGTCCAGAGTGTATGACACTGCATGTTGGCACATGTTGTCTTGCGGCATGTGCTAGAGGAAGGTAACTAGAACATGCACATTTGTCTTCATGAACTCCATAATATTTTTGATCTACTGGGAGTTTATGCTAGTTTCATAGTTTAAATTAATAAGAATACTAAGGCAAATTACAAATTATGTGGGGTTTGGTAATTGAAAATGGGACAAGCTAGTTGTCCCTGGGCTTGGCCTTCAGAGGGTGGTCCTTGCATATGTCCAGCATGCTCTTAAAGTTACTGATTGTTCTGCAGTGAGGTGCCAGGAATGCTTGGAAATACTGCTCCAGGCCCTTTGTCATCTTTCTGGACTTAGTCTAGTATATCCATGTCTCTCACACAGGAAGCCCAGAAAGAAAAGGTAAAGAAATCATCAAAAGCATGAGCCAACTGAGAGAGCAGCTGGGATTGGATGTGGCCCTCGGTGCCATGGTTTAGTTGAGGTGTTAGGGCTGATTTTAAAGGTCTCTTCCAACCTAATGATTCTGAGATTTTTCTCCTTTCAGTTCAATGAGAGGGATTCAGCTGTGTGAATTTTTCAGTTTTGATCTGCCTCTCTGCTGAACTCAGCTGAACATTGCATGTTTGGAGAGTTTCATTTTCAGCGCACTTCAACGATTTTGTTTGCGAGTAAATGTCAGGTTGTGGTTTCTGTGCTACTCTGCACTGCACTGGTGGTTTTCTGCCTACCAGGCCAGCAGAAAATAAATCAGTGGAAGAAACCTATTTCTCAAGGGCTTCACTTGCCAGATACAGGTCTCTGCCTCTATTAGAAAACCTGGAAGCTTTGGATATAAAAGCAAATTGAAAACCACTACTGTAATGTCAGTCCTTTAATTCCAAACAATGCTTCCAGATCCAAACACCAGCAAAATGCAAAACAAAATATCCCTTT
>JACDOX010000267.1:66943-80457 GCA_014549065.1 Cardinalis cardinalis
GGCAGCGGACAGGGGACAGGGGCAGGGAACACCAGAAGCATTCCACAGCTGAGACAGGGTCTGTGCCTTGATCTTTTTTCACTAGCAATGGGAATAAGACTGAAGAAAAGATGTAGTTGCATGTTTGGTTGGTTGTGTGATGTACTAAAACAGACCTGAAATACAGAAGTTTTTTGGGCTGGAGGAAGTAGCTTAGTATGTGAAAGGAGTAATTTGACTTTTGGTTTGTTGCATTATCTCACTCACAGTGGGGAGCACTATTCGTGGGTCAGGCCTTCCAAGTGGCTGGCGCAGAGCAAACCCAGAGCAAGACAGTGTCTGAGTCGAACCTAGGTGTTTTCCTTCCCCTGCACGCTCTGCTCAAACAGGCTCTCAGTTTTGCAGAGCACCTGTAAATCGTGCAGGTGAAATAGAAAGCTATTTTTCCAATGAGCTGTTGCAGCTGCATTGACACAGCTAACAGCCTGGCTGCAGGTGTGAGCCTCTTGTGAAGCCTATCATAGCACACCTAACAGGGGACACACCTGAGCAGTTGCAGCCAATTTTATACTTCAAGGGATGAGTTGCAAGTCACTTTATTGAAACAACTTATTCCCTTTTAAAGTGTAACCTGTTTTGCAGATGCAGAACAGGGCTGCCCAGCGCAACAAGGCTGCCTATCACTACAGCAGCTGCCTTACTGAGATGCACGCTAAATGTACTCCTGTGGAAAGCCAAATCCCACACTTTCAGGCTTGGACCCAGCCTGCTTGGGCTAGTTCTAATGCATTTGACAGTGTTTGAGAACTGGAATGTTCTGAATTCAGTGTAAACTGAAGTTTCAACTAATTTCGATTTTGTGGTTTTAAGGAAGTTTTATGTCTGTTTCATAATTTGTCAGTGTGTGAGTTCTGTACTGATATGTTTACATGATTTTTTAAATTACATCTGGTTTTTTATGTGCAGCAACTTGGAATAGAAGGTCTTAGATCTTCTGAGATGAGAAGCCAAAGGAGAAGTTGAAAATGCAACATCTGATCTCTGAAAACATGGAACTCACAGGGCTGTAGACATAATCTCCCTGGGGGGGAAAAATATATGAGGAAAAAATTTATCTTTTGCAGCTGATTTCTCAATTTGAAATTCTGTCTCTGGGTATAACGTCTAACATGTTCCTCACAAAATTGATTGAGTAGTAGCTAATTTGCAAATTTTGTGACCACAGATGTCATCTGTTTCCTTTCAGGAAAGTGTTTGCCCTCAGTGCTGCACATTTTGACTTTACATGGTCAGGAATGCATTTGAAGGCAGCTGTAACAATGGTTTAAATGACTGCCCTTTGTCTAATTCAAGAACAACTGGTTTTGTCTAAGCAGAATTTACACAAATTCATTATGTTCCTTTAGAAAATGCCACTTATGTGTTGGATTAGATGTCTCACACACATTAACAAATTCCCGAATTTATTCCTAAATACACATATTCCCCCCCTCCCCCAGTGTAAAAAAACAAACAAAAAATGGAGGCTGACAATGAAGCCAGCTTGGGCTGCATGCTGAATGCCTTTTTCTTGTCTGCATGTACTTTCTGGAGGTGGATGGTCTGCTTTTTGTGCTCTGGAGTGGCAATGCTTCAGTGTCATTTACAACCATCCAGGACAATCCAGGATAGCTGTTTTTAAAATATATAAACAGATGTTTAATGCATAGCTTTAAACTACAGGTTTAAAGCAATGTCATTTGATGCTTCAAAAATAATCTTCAGTTCTCAGACTTGCATCAGCATAGAGATGCCTTCGTGTACTTATGTACAATAAAAATGTCTGTGGTTTTTAGTCTAGCAAGCATAGTAATTCCCTGAATTCATTCTCTCAGCTAAAGGCTGTCATCTGAAGGGTGTACTTGAGTCTTGGCCAGAGAAGGACAACAGCATTCAGCATTTCCTTGCTTCAGTGAGCGTTGTGGGAAGTAGTTCAAAGAAGGAGAAAACAAGGACTGTCTCACAAGAGAATAAAGTGAGATTTGTCCTTTTTTTCCCCTCAAGTTCTCTGATATTTTCATAATACTGGGTTTAGTCCTGATGTACACAGCACCAGTGATGCAGCCCAGGATATTCTAGATGACTGTGCTGTGGTCCTGTTGAGTTTATGACTCAGTGTACTATTTTCCTTAATTTTTCATATATATCTTATATATTGAGAGCTTCAACATGGTTTACCTTGTAGTTGCAAGAAAATGTGATAGCTCTCTCTCTGATACTACTTGGAAGGAATTAACTGGAGAGTAAGGTGAGGTGGGTTGCAGAGTGGATCATAAAGTGTAGAGTCGAGAGAGGTTGGTATGTAAAAGGGAATATGGAAAATAAGTTTGAAATAATGCTACAGGATGTAAGGTTCAGTGAAAATGAAAATGTGCAACATCCTGAGGCTTTGATGCTGTGGTTTGGTGTGATGGTCAGTGTAACTGAACAGCCAGAGAATGGGGGTGGATGTGGGAGATAGCAGCGTGTGCGTGTGTTTGGTACAAGAACTTACACTAGGGATGGCTCTGCTGCAGATGCATTGGCTTTCTCATCTTAAGACTCAAACTGTATGTTGTACTCATTATGTGCTTGGGACAGAAATGTCATAACATATTTGCACAGGCTGCAGTTTTCTTTATTACTACAGCTGGATTGCACAACTGTTCAGATTCATTTGCTTTGCAGTTTCATTAAACCTTATCTTCACCTTTAAGGTTGTGGTTGAACAGTGACTGCTCCTGCTCTAAAATAATTATTCCCAGAGCTTCCTCCTCTAACCTTTGACATGATCCAGGCAGTGATTGCCATCAGAGCCTTTTGCAGCATGCTGGATATTCATGCCACTGTAGGCTTTCTTCTGTGATGGCAGAAACTTTGGTCTCCCCTGTGCTGGGGTCTGCCTGCCATTCATGTACTCCTTCATCCTCTGCTGGTTTTACTCTGTAGCCTCCCAAAATATCCTCTGCTGGTGCTTATGTTTGTCTGCTGCTCCTCTGAGGACTCAGCTCCAGAACAGAGGCATTGTCTTGGTGACCTTAAGATTCAAACTGTGTGTTCTACTCATTATCATAGAAATATTCTAGTATCTTCTGTTGAAAGCCATTTTTATCTCCACAAGATACTTTCCATATAAGTCAGTCTGTTCTCTTTTTCCCTGTAAGTGTTGTTAATATTGTCACCTGTTGCTGTTGTGTGAGCAGCTTCTTTCCACACAGCTAGCAGGGGTTAATATGATTCATGTACAGCCGGCAAAGGTTAATGTCGTTCACAACGTTGCAAGACTTGGGCCTTATCTGCCTTGCCTGCTATTTAAATGTTGCTACAATTCAGAGGAGAATCACAGCTGGCTATCAATGGAAAGTTTGGGTCTAATTTCTACCAACTAATCTAGGTCTTTCCAAGATGAGTCACCACAGACTTTTGAACCTCCATCATGGTCCCACATAGATTTTTCTGCAATGACTGATTAGTCACTATCAGTTAATGGAAACCTAGGCGTGCTGGCCAGGCTTACAGGGTAAATTAGGCCCTGGGTTTTCTGGGCAGAGGATCCTTCAGTGTCCTGTGGCTGTCACAGGAGGCAGGTGTGTGCTAAGAAGAAGCAGGACAGGCTGAAAGAGGCACAGAGCAATCTTATGGGTACATGCATTGTTGGAGGGCAGTCTACCAGAGAGGTCAGTTGATGGTGGTAAATGCTTTACAATTTTTACAGCATGTGCAAAGTTGGGACTCTCTTATGTTTTAAACCTAGACAGCAACTAAGAACCATACAGCTGATCACTCGCTCTCCCCTGCCCCCTTGTTGAGGAGGAGAACTGGAAAGAAAAGTAAAATTCCAATCTGAACCTCACATCACACAACTACAGGCCATTCCCTCAGGTCCTGTCACTGTCACCAGAGAGAAGAGATCAGTGTCTGCCCCTCCTCTTCCCCTCACAAGGGAGTTGTAACTGCAGTGAAATCTCCCCCCAGTCTCCTCTTCTCCAGCCAAGTCACATCACCCATTTCTCACATGGTTTCCCTTCCAGGACCTTCACCATCCTTGTGGCCTCCTCTGACACTCTCTAACAGCTCAATGTCTTTTTTGTGTTGTGGCAGCCAGAGCTGCCCCCAGCACTCAAGGTGGGGCTGCCCCAGAGCAGAGCAGAGCAGGACAATGCCCACCCTTGCCTGGCTGTGATGCTGTGCCTGATGCCCCCCAGGACACGGGGGCCCTCCTGGCTGCCAGGGCACTGCAGGCTCATGTTCCACTTGTCATTGATTAGGACACCCTGTCCATTTCCTGAACTCATTTCTGCTTTCCAGCCTCTCCTTTCCCTGTGTGCATCTGGGGTTTGTCTGTCTGTATACCCAGGGTTGCCCCATCCCAGGTCAGAACCCAGCACTTGCCCTTGCTGAATTTCATACAGTTGGTGCCTGCCCAGTCCTCTCATTTGTCAAGGCATCTCTGCAGGGCCTTCTGGCCTTTGACAGAGTCGACCGCTCCTCCCAGTTTTGTATCATCTGTGACCTTACTTAGTAACTCTTCCAGTCCCGTGTCCAAGCCATTTGTGAAGCTGTTGAAGAGCACAGGGCTGAGCAGGGAGCCCTGTGGAACCCCCCAGTGACAGGTGACCACTCTGGTGTCACCCCATTCACTGTAACCCTTTCTGCCTGGCCCCTGAACCAGTTGCTCACCCCTCACATAATGTGTTCATCCAGCCATGTGCTGGACAGCTTGTCCAGAACAATCCTGTAAGAGACTGTATCAAAGGCTTTACTGAAATCCTGAGAGATTGCATCAGCTGCCTTCCCTTGATCAGCCAGGTGGGTTATCTTGTCATGAGAGGAAATCAGGTTTGATCAGCAGGACTTCCTCCTCATAAAGCCATGCTGGTTGTGTCCAGTGACTGTGTTGCTCTTCAGGTGTTTTTCATTACCTCCCAAAATAATCTTTCTGTAATTTGACTGACCACTGAAGTGAGACTGACAGGCCTGTAGTCTCCAGGGTCATCCTTCTTGTCCTTCTTGAAAATTTGGACAATGTTCACAGATTCAAATCACCTGGGACCTCTCTGGGTTTCCAAAGCTGTTCGAAAATCACTGAGAGAGGCCTCGCAACACAGCCAGTTCTTTGAGTACTGTTGGATGAACCCCATCAGGCACCATGGACTTACAGGGATTCAGCTGAAGCAGCAAATCCCACACTAGTTCAAGATTGACTAGGAGTTCATCCTTCTCTCAGCTAAGGTCCTCCAGCTCAGGCCACTGCAATTCCCAGACTCTGTTGCTGGTGTTGAAGATCAAAGCAAAGAAATCATTAAACTGCCTTGTCTGTGCCCAGGTTTATGAGGTGACCATCCTCATCCTGTAATAGGCTGATGTAATTTCTGCACTCCCTTTTCCCATTAATATATTTTTAAAAACTCTTTTTGTTGTTTCCCCCAGTATTGACTAGCTATAATTTCAACTGAGCTTTAGTTTCATTAATTTTATTCTTACAGTAGCAAAAAGCATCTCTGTATTGCTCCCATATCACCTGACCTTGCTTCCACTGGCTATACATCTGCTGGTTTTGCCATAGCTTCACAAGAAGATCCCTGTTCAGTCAAGCTGGCCTTCTGCCTTTTCTGCTTGACTTCCAGCATTTGGGAATTGCCTGCTCCTATGCCTTAGGCGGTGATGTTTGAGAAGTGACCAGCACTGATGGACCTGGGTGCTGCAAAAGCATTTTCCCTGAGGACTTTACTCACTAGTGCCCTGAGCAGTCTGAAGTTTGTTCTCCTCATCTCCGGAGCTGAGGTTTTGCTGGCACTTTGCCTCCTGACAACAACTTGATGCTCTGTGATCACTGAGGCCTGGATGGCCACTCGTCTCCACTGCTCATGAAATCCTCTGTGTTAATAAGGAACAAATCTGGTACCTGTATCTTGAGATTACAACCCAGGTGTTTTAGCACTCTTCCTGACCTGATTGTGTCAGCTGTGTGATATTTCCAGTTAACATCTAGCCAGTTGAGGCGTAAGGACAAGGGCAGATGATTTGGAGGTATCCCTTAGTTTCTCAAAGAACAGTTCATCGGTGTCATTGTCCTGGCTGCATGGCCTATTACAGGCTCCCACAATGACATCTGCATTATTTATGTATCCCTTAATCCTCACCCAGAGGCTCTCAGGTATGTCACTGCCAACTGCAAACTCCATACACATTCCAGCCCCTCCATTACTTACAGTGCCATGCCACCTCCACCTCACCTGCCCAGCCTGTTCCTGCTGAAGAGTCCACAGCTATCCATCCTGGCACAGCAGTCACAGGACTCATCCCACCAGGTTTTGCTTATCCCAGTGATGGCATATCTCTGGGATTGGGCCAAATATTCTGCTTCCTCTTCCTTGTTCCTCATGCTGTGTGCATTGGTATGGGAAGGTTTCAGGTGTGGTTCATTGCACCTGTTACCTTGTGGAGCTGATTTAAGCACCTCACCAGCAATTTGTCCCTCAAATTTTGCTGCAGAATCCTGCTGCAGATCACTGGCAAGACTGATTTTTTCCCATTCCCCCTTCCAATCTAGTTTAAAGGTTTAATCAGCGCTGCTAACGTATGCAAAAAAGGCTTCTCCTCTTCTGAGAAAGGTGCATCACGTCAACTGCCAGTGGTTCCACTATTGTAGATCACTACTTGATCAAAACACTGTACAGTCCTTCATTTAGGATAAGCTTAGCAACAGGTAAGACATCTGTATGCTTTCAACATAATTTTCACTCTGAATCCAAAATAGAGCACTGCACCAGCTATTAAGGAGAAAATTAACTCTATCCCAGCTAAACCAGGACAGATTCCCAAGGGAAGAAGCTGTGCCTTTGCAAATTACCTTTTCCCACAACCTCTGTTTCTGCCAGAAGCTTCTGTCTCACAGTACGGTGCCTACTTTGAGAGACCAAGCTTGCTGTGTCACAGGCCTGGCTGCATCCTCCTCTGCAGCAGGGGAGGGCTGCTCACATACAAGCACCAGTGAGAACAGTCCTGCAGGAGGACTTGTCATGGACAGGCAGCTGTCTGTATGTGCTTCTGGATCTCTCATCCCGTGGCTGTGGACTTTGCTATCATTACTGAACCATTTAGCCAACCCTGCCATCATATCCTTACAAACATCCCATTCAGCAGCTGTCCTTTTGCACCCTGGGGCTTGCCAGTTCCTCTAGTCATGGCAAAAGACCAACACCTGATGTGTTAACAACTGAGGTCTGCAGCCTTTTTTTCAAGCAAGTTATTTTTAGCTACAGGTACCTTTACCCTCCTCCATTTACGGTGAGTTGGGAGAGTCTTTACTCTCTCCACCTTGCCAGCTGCTAACATCTGCTTTTTGTAAGACTGCTTTGTGCTCTCACTGTTCACCTGTGCAGGGAACAGAAAAGCAGGGTGATGCTTTCATGAAGATGCTTCCACAGACACAAGAAGAATCCTCAGCCCTTGCAGAAGTGGACGCCTGCATTTATTATTTATTATTTACCTAACACTGGCCTCGGAAATTATCTGCTGCACTCCCAGCAGATCAGGTGGCACAGTGTTTCTGTGTGTGTTTCTTCTGCAGGCAGGGTTTACAGTCTGGTCTGAACACCAAGTGACAGAAGTGTCTGGTTACAGTTAGCAGGCAAAACCATTACAGCACACCAGAAGCAATGCAGCTGCAATGAATTTTGCATGAGCATATTTGCTCTTTGCCCATGACCCTCTGCTGTTTCAGGAGGGAGGAATTTTTAGTTGAGGACAAAATGCAAAGCAAAATAATCCTTATGCATCCAAGGCAAATACTTATCACAAATCCAAACTACATAAAGCTGAAGAAATATCCTGTGAAATGAAGTGAGACTAAAATTGCAAATATTTATAAAGCTTGCAGGAGTAAATTTCTTGGTGAAATTATAGGAGAGCAGAACAGCCTTAACAAGGCAGAATTTTACCTCACTTGTTGTGATATCAAACCATCATAAAGTGAAATTATTGTCATTTCAGACCACCACCATGTTGGTCTGAGCATTTTCTGCACCTAAGAATCCTCTTTTGGACTATGGGAAGTCCTGCTCCAAAACCCACATTTGCTCAGAAAACATATCTGCACAACTATTCTTCCACTTCTCAACTTACAACCACACTTGATCCAAGGCAGTCCCTGAGATGAACTTGTTCCATTCATTGGCTATTTTTATAAAATCTTGAATATTAAATGGGAGCCATTGGGAAAATGCAGCCAAATCTGCAGCTGTGGTAACTCTGGACAAGAGTGCATGGACAACACATAGCAGGCAGAGAGAGAGATGACTGCAATGGCTATGTATGGTGTAAAACTGGCTTGTCAGGCTACTCTGGACCTCTGGGAATTCCTACAGGCTTTTCTTGAGACCCTTCTTCCTTGTGCAATAATCCCTGGGGTTTTTTCCCCAGATGGATAGACTTCACTGTATCAGCATCAGCTATAACCTTGTTTTACTCTGGGGAAATATTTATTTTCTCCTCTGCCTCTCTAGCCCTCAGTTCTTATTGATTAATTTTTCCCTCTTCTGGGCAAACAACAGCATACCTGATTCTGCTGATTTCCTCTTCCACTACTGTATTTCCATGCTAAATTTTTTGTGTGATTCTGTTTGAAGGCAGCATACATCTGTTTCTTCATGGCTGTATCACCAGGACCACACTTAGAAGCTTTTGGCTCTCTTTTTAATGGTATTTTCCTTACTAAAGTAATACTATTTTTAATATGAAAAGGCATACCAGGAGCCTGAGTATTATGAACCTAGACGCTGTGCAAGTCATCAACAGCTGATTAAGACCTCTTGTTTTTTCTGACATAGAGCACAGGAATGAAAGATGTTAATTGCCAACATTTGTGTGAAATCAGTGAAAATAAGCCAGACTGCTGTGAATGTCAGTGTACACACTCTGCCTGTGACAAGAACAACATTGCATAATCTCCTTTTCTTACAGGCCAAGCTAAAAACACATTATCTCATGTTTTCATCAGCTAAATGCATGCACACATACCCTTGCCTTCCATGTGCTGGTCTCCATACAAGTTAAGATACTGCTGTGGATCCCTGCTCCCCCTGCTCTTCTTGCATTCCATACTTCTTTCCACCTTTCCTACCTCAGAGAGAACCCCTTCATCCACCTACTCCTCTTAAAGTCACCCTCTTTTTCTCCTCAACTGGGTTCTGCATCTTGTTTGGGAAACAGGGCTGGGGGCTGCAAGGGTAGTGCTCAGGCTGTAAGTCATACAAATGATGTTTGTACCAGAATTTGTGCTTGGTAGTACCAGGCTCCTGGGGGCACAGGAGTGCCTGGCCCCAAACATACCTCACAGACAAGGCCCAGCCTCTGCACCAGCCCAGGGTGGCTCAGGGGACTGAGCAACTTCTGCTGATTTTGCCCTGTCCCTCTCCCTGATGGATGCCACCATCTCAGTTTTCCAACTGGCTGCAGATCCAGCAGCAGTTCTGTGGGGAGATGAACAGGGACCCTGAAACTCGTGTGGATTTCCTTTAAGTGGGTGCTCTGGAGCCCTAATGCTCCCACTATACTTGTAGGAGATTTTCCTCCTCCCACGAGTTCTCTGACCTTGTTCACCTGTACCTGAGGGTCACAACGTGGAAAAAATAGATGTTTGAAGGTTATTATGGCTGGGCTCTCTCTAAATATTGCTCCAATATGTCATAAAATAGGAAATCTGGCAAAACACTGCTTTGCTCTTTATTTCTCCCACAGTGGGGGCTTTCAGCATCTTATTTGGTTGGGAGGGAAAAAATCCTTCTTTAATACAAAAACAGATGATGGCAAGTCCACATACAGAGAACTGCAACAGTCAACACACAGCACAGTGTTGAAAACAGAAAATTCAGCAGCCTTCTAAGCAGGTGAAACATTTTAAAACTATCTGAAAATATGTGCAAATTCTACTTCTCTTCTCCAAATGATTAGCTTCTCACCATGGGGAGCGAGTTTGCCAGAATTCCTGGTAGAGATGCCTTTTTTCATTACTTTTGTAGCACCCTTTGTGGATACATGTTGCCTTTGCTTAAATGATGCAACTCAGTGGATGAGTAATTACATCTTGACACAGCGCAGGAAAGACCCACCCGGAAAAGCATTTACGTTTCTCAAGCCTAGTTGACTTAATGGAAAAAGGAATTCCTGCACTTTGACAACACCTCTTCCTCCTCACTCTATTTTTTTCTCAGCACCAGAATTTTGCACACACCTCTGGACAGCTTTGCACTGGCTTGACACCTCCCTGCAATGACTCAATGCAGGGCTTGGTACCATGGGTGTGGGATGATGTAGCCTGGCAGAATTAGGGAAGCTGCTGTCATCCATCTTCAGTTCTTGGTGTGTCTGCAGCTCAAGAAACACCCTGTTTTACTTCCAGCAGCTTGAAGGTCTCTCCAAGAAAAGAAGCAAAAGTTAATCCTTTTTGATCTCTGCGTTAGCCATGACATTGCACAAATTTCCAGGCAGGCCCTGGTGTGTCTTTTGGTGAGGAAGACTGGAGGTCAGCACAGTCTCTCTTAGTATCAAGAAATCAGCACTGTGACTTTTACTGGTGGCACAGCTCAAGCAGCATCACCTATCTGAAGCAGCCCACAGTAACAGAGGCCCCAAGATCTTAATTTCAGATCTTCTGGGGGACCACTGGTGCTTAGATGACTTCCCCTGCTTATTGGACTGCAGGAGGCTAAGCAGCAGGAAACATCCATGCCATGCTTTCAAGGCACACAGCACTCAACTGTAGGACACATCAGTGCTTTCATACCTGACTCTGGATGTCAGCAACAATTTTTAGTGAGTCTTGGGTTTTTGTCCTGTGCAAGAGCAAATTTGGCCACCTGATCTGCCCACACACAGAAAGCTCATGTCACTGCAGTGATGTGGAGGCAGAGAAGCAGGGTGGTTACAGAGAAAAGCAGAGGGATGCAAAGGGGATTTTGGCTATTTGCAGGGCTGCAGCTGACCATGGTAAAGGTGGTTGCAGACTGACTTTTAGCAGCCTCCTGCACCCATCCTTGCCACTCCTCTGCAGCAAAGTCTGAAGCCATTGTGTATCCGGCCTGTGCAGCATCATTTCTTCTGGGGGCAGCACCCCTGCATCCTTCTTTCTCCATACATCTTATCCCATCCTTCTAATACACCGACCATTTGAGAAGTAGTAAAATGAGCAAGCTTCCGTGTTAAAGCATGGTGTCTCAGTGCCTGTCCTTCAGCCCTGAATCTCCTAGGAGTTTGCTGCCTGTTTCCCTCAGGTCTGCTCATTGGAGGGCTCCCTGCCTCAAGCAACCTGCAAGCTCCCCTTCTGTCCTGTGCCAGGACAGAAACCTCTCACTTGCACAAGTACAGCATCCTGAGCTTGTACAGGCAGTTCTTATGAAAAAGTGTGGCACACCCAGGTTCAGAGGCCTGAGTAGGGATGTCAGTAAAAATAGTTTGATTAAAAATGCTGCCTAAACCAATCCTGAAGACCCCATCATCCTTTAGTTTAGTTCTTTTGTCTGGCAAATATTTCTTAATATGTGCCGGGGAATGCTGAAGTTCACACTTTTTTGCAGATTTTTTTTCATTTTGATTAAGCTTTACCATTTGTGGTTTTATGTACAGGAGGCTTAAGGGCACTGTGGTGCAGGAAGGAAGTGCGTGGAAGTGATTTTAAGAAGCGAGGCAGAAATTTGCTGGTGTTGCAGCATTCTCAATGACTCTAGAGATATCATAATGTGTTGTCTGCCACTTCTCCCTGACCATCCTCCTGTTTTTGTCCAGGAGCCAGACAGAGCTGCGTGTTGCAACTGTGCAGTGGTTTTTCAGTGGGATGCCTTCGCCAGTGCAAGTTTGAGTGATCATAGGACTGCTCCTGGTTGTGCTTTGTGCTGGTGTGGCCCTTGTGGTCTGCAAAAGTCACTGAACAGTTTTGGCAGGCTACCAGCTAAAGACCTAGCGATTTAAATAATCTCAAAGACAGCAGCTGAAGTCAGTCAGTAGTAGTTCTGCTGAAGCAAGAAGATCATATATCAGAGGGACAGAGAGAGAGGGAATAAAAGAAATAAGAAAGAATAGTTACACTGAAACTCTTGTCCAAGTAAGGGAGTTTTCCTGGCTGTCTCTGTTTCACTCTTTCTCTACCTTTCCTGTTGTACAAATATTGTAGTTTTGTCCCTTACTTAAAGTAGACTTCAGTGGTTTTTCCATCAAAGCTACCAAGATTATTACGATGTGCTTACCTTGTAGGCTATTGTCCTGGGCTGACAAACCAGGTGGTGTCCAAACCAGAACAGCTATTAATCCCAAGTCCCTGCTGGCAGGTGTTTTGAAGCAGTTTCCTGTAGAAACTTTGTGCTATAGCTAAAGTGTCTTTTCCCAAGTAATCCCAAAACATCAACACCCTGGCAGGCATCATGTCAGGCAATAACTAACACACTGGAACAGTGTCAAGTGCGTCAGTGTCAGCATTTCATCACTTACATAGCTATTTCCATGCCAGGAAGAAGACCCCTGGCCTGCTCCCTAATTACCACGAAGCACAGCCTTCCAACACACGCTCAGCTGGTGATCAGGTTGGGAGGAGTCAGGGCTCAGGGTCATTTAGTCTCTGTACATTATAGGAGAGAAGCAAAATGCATCAGACTCTGAAAAATCAGATGGAGGTTTGTTTCTGCTCCCATCAGTCAGTTCTGAAGTGTTGTCCTTCTTTTCTAACCAAGATACCAGAAGTTTTGTGTGTGTGAGTATAGCTTGCTCTCATAAAACACATCCTAGAAAAGGAGGTAAAGTGCTCCCTGCATGCCGTGCCTCCTCTCACACACTGCTTCTTTCCTAGCACAATGGCGCCAAGAGCTTGCCTCGTGGCTTCCTCTTATCTTTGTTCAAATACTTTTTGTGGAAACACCTTTTAACTCCCCAAGTATCTTTCAAACAAATGACAGAATCCTATTGCTGGGCTCCCTACTCAGTGCTGTGATATTGATGAGCTTAAACCAGAGCTGAAGACAGAAGCTTTGTAAAACAGGAACTTCAGTGTTGACTTCATGCATGAAGTAATGCCAGGAACATAGTACGTCTCAGCAGCTACCATTTGGAAAAATAAGTACTAGAGCATGTGATCCTATTGTAGAAACACTTTGTGTTACTGCAGCTTGAAAATCAGAAGCTTGAGACAAAACAGAAGATTAATTTCTGCAGAGATGTCAAGCCTGTCTGATTCAGACTGCTTGGGGGTGGTGGAGGAAGAGGAAAAGAAAAGAAAAGAAAAGGAAGAGGAAAAGGAAGAGGAAAAGGAAGAGGAAGAGGAAAAGGAAAATGAAGAGGAAGAGGAAGAGGAAGAGGAAGAGGAAGAGGAAGAGGAAGAGGAAGAGGAAGAGGAAGAGGAAGAGGAAGAGGAAGAGGAAGAGGAAAAGGAAAAGGAAGAGGAAAGGAAAGGAAAGGAAAGGAAAGGAAAGGAAAGGAAAGGAAAGGAAAGGAAAGGAAAGGAAAGGAAAGGAAAGGAAAGGAAAGGAAAG
>JACDOX010000267.1:80467-99886 GCA_014549065.1 Cardinalis cardinalis
AAGGAAAGGAAAGGAAAGGAAAGGAAAGGAAAGGAAAGGAAAGGAAAGGAAAGGAAAGGAAAGGAAAGGAAAGGAAAGGAAAGGAAAGGAAAGGAGGAAAGGAAAAAAAGAAAGAAGAAAAGCTGCTCTCTTATTTTAGTGGAGATTTGAGCTGGAAGCACCCATCCCAGGCTGACATTCCGGGTATGACTATTTCTGTCAATTCTTTGATCAGTCACTGAGGACATTTTCGAGCTCTTTGTTACATGCTGTGGCAGTAAGGGAGGCTGGGAGACATTCCTCTGTTAGCAGTGTTAAAGATTTTTGGTTGTTTTCACTTAACAGGTTCCTGCAAGTTGAGAACAATGGAGGGAGGGAGAGACAGAGGAAGGAAAACAGCTCAATAATATTTGTCATTTCTAAAACCTTTGAACAACAGCATTGTATCCTTCTCCTCTGATGTCTGTAGTAAGGTGAGGTTTAGATTCAGGGACAGGCTGCTCACTGAGACCTCCCTGTAAATAAGGTTGTTGGGAGAATCCTTATGAGTGTGTTCAGAAAACAATTACTTGCAGAGCTTTTTTTTAGTCTCATTGTTCAATGACTTTTTAAAAATACACAAATGTCGTGTACATAAGAGATGTCAAATGGATAGCTAAGGTTTAGGAGAAAAATCAGGCTTTTTTTTTTTTTTTAATGAGGCTTTTGTTTTTGATAAAAAACTCAAGGTCTGCTCTTTTAATCTTCCATGGCATTTCAACTTCTAGCTGCTTCTATAGAGTACCAACCCTTTTCAGAGCTGCTTTCTGTATGAACACAAAACATATTGGAATGCTTAAAACTTATCTTAAAGAAGTAGCTAAAATAAAAATGCCTGCCCAGCTGACCTGAAACAGCAATGTTTGCTGTTGGCAGCACTTTCATGCCTGGCAATTTCAGTGCTAACTATGCTGAACTTGAGATCCACTGTTTGTCCTCACACATTTAGGGATGCTGGAGAAAAGAAACATAGGAGACCACTTACCCCTCTTCCCCCTCTGCTACCAGCAGTGTTTTTAGGGGTGAGCTGGCATACAATCAATTAATGTACATGAAAAAACGAACCTCTCCCAGCCCATATTTTTCAGAAAAGACAAAATGGTCATGGCTGTATTCTGCTGGCAAATTACGATTTCAACAAGGATTTCAGTGAACGTGTGTTCAGAATTGTGTAAAAAAATTTGCAAAGATGAGTTGCTGATGGACAGCAAGCAAGACTCTGCCCTCTGGACCAGTTCTGCTGTTGGCTGTCTGTATTGGGATAGCATGTATGAGATGAATGGGCAGACCTCAAGAGGGAAAGCTCAATCACTTTCTCCTTGACAGTGTTCCTGAAAGATCAAAGCTTTCAGGTCAAGAGAGGAAGGATGATCCTTCCCAGCTGGGTCAAAGCCACCTGACATTGACCTGACTAGTCCAGGATGAGAATGGAACTGATCCCTGGGAAACCCAGGGAAAGTGAAATAATCATCCTGGCTTGATGATGGCAGCAATCATGGGTTATTTACACAGACATGTATTCACAGCTGTGCAGCTTCCTCTGCTTCACCTGGTCCACTCCTGAGGCTTCCACCAACCTGGGGACTTCACATTTCACACCACGGAGTACAGCCTTGGGCCCTGCCACTCTAGATTTGCCATGTGTACTGGGCACATCAGTGATATTCACCATTTCTAGGTACTCAATTCCTAGGGTGCCTCAACTGTGTGCATCAGCTTTACAAAGTGAGGCATGGGACTTATCTGACAGATGGCTGCTGAAAAACTGTTTTTAACACCATCTGTCTGTCAGATAGGTTGTTTGTGGGGTACTAAGTTGTCCATGTCTTTGCTGAAAAACATCCAGAGAGGGGGAGTTGGGGTGGGAAATAGGCAATAATAGTTGGTAATCTATTCTCTCTCTATATACATATAAAATGGCAAATCTTATTAAATTAAACTATCTGATTTTCAAACACACAGGGAGGCTTGCTTAAATAACTCTGATGTGGTATAGACACCACCTCAGGGCAGTAAACTGGGAAATTAGAAAATTAGATGTGTTCCCAGGTGTGGAGATCCCTGTGGGTTGAAGCTCCATGGGGTGGTTGTTAGGCTGCCTTTGCCAGTGCTGAACAGCAAAGTAGAAGTTTCACAAATGCACAGGAGCAATGCCACATCCCCACAAGGCTTTTACATGACCCAGTCTTCCAGATACATATTTGGGCTGTAGAGGGACTGTGGCTGGTGTTTTGAAAAGCAAGCTGCTGAAGGATATTATTTTGGGGTTGAGAGCCAGCAAGCAGGGAGCTCTGGGTGAGCTGTCAGGGTGCACCCTGGTGCCACTGCCTGTGTCTGTCTGCTGCCAACCCTCAGCCCACTGTGCATTGTGCAGGGCAGGCACAGCCACATGAACATGGACTTCTTGCAGAGGGGTCAAACAGTTCTGGTGTATCCACAGTGGTTTTAAAGGCCTCTCCTAGATTGCCTTTAGAAGAACAGACAATTTTCCATAACAAACCTGGTGGATGTGCTCTGCCAGTAATTCTTCTTCTCGGTTATATATTTTTCTTGCTGTGATTCACAAGGAGGTAGATGCTTCATGTGAGTTGTGGACATGACTCAAAGGAAACAGAAACGGTGACAAAAAGATGGAAAGGCTTACAAGCTTAGCAACAGTGCAATTTTCCTGACTTATTTGGTCAGAGGTTACCTTGCACCAGGTCTGATTGCAGCAGAAAATCTTTGGGGTATCTAATGTCTTCTCATATTTTAAGGTGCACGTTTTACAGCAACCAGTCTAAACAGGGCTAAATATTTAGAAGTTAGTAACCCACATTATTGGCAATAACTCAGGCAAGCAAACATCTCTGCCTGTAATACTTCTGATTTTCCTACCTATATGGTTTTTCTCAGTATTGCTTTGTGCCAGATTTTAACTTCCTATTTATAAGGCATGTAGTACAAGGCCTTTTTTTGTTTCCAATTATAAAACCACAAGTTTGAGATTTTGCTAGTCCAATAAAGGTGAATTATTTTGTTTACGGAAAAGACCTGGTCTTTCTAAAATGGTTTACTGATTTTTACAATGCCCCTTTTCTTGACTGAGCCCCAATTCAATATTGTGAAGAGATTTTTGACATTGTAAGGAACAGAAAAATGAAGAAGAAAGGGACTGTGCATGAACCAAGAGGATACACAACAGAGTTTAGCACATACTTACCTGTCTCCTCCTCTTTCTCTTTTTGTGCTTAGTTGCTTTATTTGCTTCCCACACACACCTCCTTTCAAAAACATGAGTCCCAGGATAAGCACAAGAGATTTTTTTTACTATGTTGTGCTTGAAAACTTTGTTGGGAGGGACAGATCAGGCTTTTTCTTCATAAATACAAGCATAAAACACCTGATTTATCCTGGTGATAAGGGAAGTTGAAAGAACAAGAAGGTTTGGGAGAAAATGGGTAATAACCCTTTAGGATTACTCAACCTATTTAATGTAAATATTTCTGCGTTTTCTGGAGGTCCCTGGCTTCTTCCCCATCACTTCTCTTCTGTTTGCACCACCTCCTGGATGGACACAACAGGGAGCAGAGTCTGGGCAGCATGGAAGGCTGAAATTGCTAACCTGGGAAGGAGAAAAAAGAGAAGGTGTGGAAGAACAATGCCAGGTTCCTCAGGTCCCTTTGTACTGCCACTGGAAGACAGCACTCCCTGACACCCCTGCCCTGCCCGCCAGTGATGCTCCTGGGACCAAGGCCATAAAAAGGACAGATTTCAGGTGACAGAGGTGGAAGAGGGGGTGCAGCATCTCAGAGCACACAGGTATCCTCATCATCAGTGAGGTGGGATACCCTCTCTGCCACAGGGCATGGACTAGCCCACATATTTTAATTTTCCGTCTGAGGACACCAGTCCAGACTCTGTTGTATAAAACAGAGGTGGTAAGTCTTCAGAGTGCAACAGTTATCCCTACCAAATGTTTAGTGTCCACCAGAACAGGAGAGCAAATATGACATAGGCAAAACTATGCCAGTCTGACCCCAGAGGTTCTCTGCAGTACACAGCCAGAGCCCCAGAGGCGCCAGGAGAGTAGTCCTCTGCCTCTCCAGCATCTGTTCAGCTCAAGCATTTACGCAGCACAGCTGCTTTCTCAGGCAGAGATGTGGTACACTTCCTTATTGCTTTTTCTTGCCTGTAAGCCAAGTGTTGTAGGGAACTAAAAGAGCAAATACAGCTGAAAACCTTGTCCCATAGCTGTGTCCTTGAGGAGGTGCCCAGCAAGCATGGATACATGTGGTGATGGCACACGTACCTGCCCGGTTCAGTCCCTGGGCACGCTTGCTCCAGACGGCCCCTTTCCCTCCCTTACACATCCCTGGCGGCCATGCCTCCTCACGGCAGAGCAGCTGTCCGTCTCTGCACACACTTCTCACTGAGCACACCTTTTCCCTGTTCCTGCAAGCCATCAGGCCATCCTCCTGCAATGCAGGGGTCAGTCAAAGACCAAGGTCTGTCAAGGGCAATGACTTTGCAATTGGTTAGACCCACTTCAGGCAGGTCAGTTTCAGGAGGATCCCAGCTCGGTGAAAAAAGCCCCACAGACTTCCACACAGCTTGCCTTTTGCCAGAGATAGTACTCTAATTTGTGTGTCACTGTCAGAACAGCTTTAGCTGTATAAATCCAGACTCTGTAAACAGTACACAAAAATTTTCATCATCAGTGCTGAAACACAACAAAAAAAATTAGTCTTTCTCTCCTGAACCATTTTAATCAACAGGTTTTCAGCATGACTCACTTCTTCTTTAGTCTGTGGCATGCAAATTCAGGAAAACTCCAGATCCTGCCCCTTCTAAACTTTACCTATGTAAGCAGGTCACCTTACACAGTTTTTGAAATACTTTATGCCAAATTATGTTAAGCTGAGGAAAGCAGAGGGCTGACTGAGAGAATTTTTGGTCCTTGGTTTATTTAGAGTGCTCTTTCACACTTAGCCCTGCTAATGCATGTTACATCTGTGTTATTGCATGTTGCAGCTGCTGGCCCAGCAGAGAAAAGGAATCCTCTTTAGCTACAAAATTAATATGTATCACAGGAAGGGACCAAACAGTCATCTCCAAATTTGCTATGCTGCTGTGGCTGAGACCTCATTAGGAGAAACAACAATCTCTGTGCAGAGAGAGGTTAGGACTGTTCTCTGTTCACAAAACAGCTAACCGCAGGCTCAACATTGTTCCCATAAACTGCTCTGCTAAGCCAATTGCCATTACCACGAGCACTCTTTTATTTAAATGTGCCAATAAACACATCTTTCACTTTACTGTTGAAAGCCAACATTTGTAACAAACGCACTAGCCTTGCCTAGGATGTTTTGAACACCAGCATGTGCTGGCCACAGTCTCCAGTCACTGCTTTGCTTCTCTGCTTTCCTCCCTAATGACTTTTCTCACTTGGCTGCTTCGTTACTGTTTTTCTGTTTCTCCAAAGGCTTTCTGGCGACTGATCCCAACAAGGAGATGTCCTGCCTGCTTCCTCTACCAGCCCACTTATACCTGGGGACACAGACACATTTCACTCAGATGCTTGCAGCCAGAGGAGGTACCTTCCACCAGCAGAGAAAAGTGGTTCAGCATCCAGAGGTTTGCTTGCAATGTTTTTCCACCCAATTACCCTGGAAAGCTGCTGCTTCTAGGATCATGTGCTTGTAATTTTGAAGCTTAGGATGATGGATAATAACAGTGACCCACCAAATACCGCAAATGTTTGTGAAAATATCTGGAATGCAAACTGTGGGCTCAATTAATCTTGCCAACTAGCAAGCCTGAACAGTTTAAACAAACAGAGGATACTCTGGCCCTCAGACTTTAGTTGCAGCTATTTTTCTTTTTCTTATAACACTAAATATTTCAGATTTTGAAGCCTACAAAGGACAATAGAGTTTATGAGAGCTGCATTAATGTGCAAGTAACTTAGTGATTGTCTTGAGTTCAAACTATTAAAAAATTCAGAAACAAACCCAAATATGATGGAAGAAAAAGGTTTGGGGTTTTCCTCCCTGTCATATCTGCAGCTGGCTTATTTCTGAAAGACAGTGATGCAGGAAGGCAAGTGCAAAGCGCTTCAAGAACACAAGCCTCTTACTCCCACAGGGCTGTACTCTAAGGAGGCAGCTCGCAGCTGGGTGATCATGGGACTGGAAAGGGGACCCACAGCTCAGAGAACTGGCAATGGGCCTGTCATCTCCAGATCAGTGATTCCTATCCATCCTAGATCAGGCCAGGTCTCAACATTGGGGTCCTCTCTGCTGGGCTCATTTTGGATGTGGCTACTGCCACAGGCAGTAGCAGAGCAGTGATTACAAGTGACCCAAGGAGGTCAGCAAACCTGATTTTCCTGGAAACAACAGACCCAGTTGGGGAAGGAGCTCTGCTGATTTGTGAACCACCTTGGAGAGTTTTCTCTTCTCTTTTGAATAGTTTCAAATGCACATTTTACTTCCTATGTTTCCTGTACCACTTACAAGAGCACTTCTAAGAGCCTAAGATACAGACTCTGGACACATCTCTAAGTCCACCCAGATCATTCATATGCTCCTAAAACTTTTAATGGGGAAAAGGCAAGTAAACAGCAACAGCAACAGTTAAACACATTATCCTGACTGCTGCTCAGTGAGAGCAAGCCTGACACGGGCCTGGCTCCTAACATCCCTTTGCTGTGTCACTACTTTACGTAGGGTATGAAACTCATCAGGTGGTGTCTGAAAGTGGACAGTGCTCTGGAAAATCCAGATCCACTCTGACAGCACGGGCAAGGGTAGTTGTTAGCAAGTCTCTGGGAAACAAGGGCATCTGACAGAGAAGGAAAGCCCCTGCAGTGAGGAACGCCTGTGTGTAGTCCAGCTCTGGTTTAGCACAGACTACACAAAAACTGTTTTTGTGACACTGGGTTGCAGTCCTCCTGGGAAAAGGATACTACCAGGATCACACCGGAAACTGTTAATGCTCAGATATCAAGGAGGGGAGGAGCAGTTCGGCTGTGCTAGGGAGATCTCCCTGAATTTCTGTGTGATGCTTTGATCTGCCTTTTTCAAAGAAATCTCTGTGCTGGAACGTGTCGTGTAACATACATTCACTTTGTGCAGTGGTCTGTGCAGTGTACCAAGTGGAGAGGAAATGCAGCAAAGGCTGAAACATGAAAGGGGCCTTAAGGTTCAGGTTTGGCTTGCTCATTTGTCTTCTGAAAGTTGGTCCACTGCTGGACAAACCTTTGGTTTACAAGGAAAGCACAGGATCTTTGCCTCCAAACCTGACCATCCTGCTGACTCAGGTCATTTATCTACGCTGGGTTGATGGGCCAGTACTGATTTGCATTGACTAAATCATAGCTTGGCCCAACATGACAGCGGGTGTAAGACCCCATGGGACACTTGGGAATGGTCAGAGAACTCCAGATGACCCTATTACCCTCACCAGAGATGTTACTAACAAGCCCTGCTCTGGATATGGACTACTGCTTCACGTTTGCTGCTCTCACACTATTTGGACTTTCTACCTGTGCAGGTCACATGATGCACAGCACTTTGACTGGGATTTGTTGTGACATTGAGAGG
Organism: Cardinalis cardinalis; assembly: GCA_014549065.1. NCBI lineage: Eukaryota > Metazoa > Chordata > Aves > Passeriformes > Cardinalidae > Cardinalis > Cardinalis cardinalis. The sequence goes on from JACDOX010000267.1 coordinate 88,072, forward strand.
TTGAAAATGCTTCCTGCAACCCAAGGTTTGCCTGGATTAGCTGCATTACCTGGATTACCTCAGGCCATGAATCCTGTTGAAACCATGAGCAGCTGCCCACCTGGACTAAATAAAAGGTTGTCTTCTCTTGCTCTGCTCTTGGGAAGGGAAAGCCAAAGTATGGCATTGGCCCCCACTTGCACTACATGCCCCTGGGCAGTCTGTAAAAGTCCTGTGTCTTCTGCAGCTCTAACCAGCATCAGAAATTACCAATTTGGCTTTATACTGTGTATACATTCTCTCCTGACAGCAGCTATAGGAGATCTGGGCAGGTCTTAGAGGGAAATGCAGACAGGCTGTGTAGGGATTCCCTGCCTGGAATGGTGGCTTCCAGTTCTGCAAACCCACCCACAAGTGAACTACTCATCCCCAAGGGGAGGAAGAACCAATGAGTTCAAGTATTGGACAGGGTCTGTTTTTCCATGCCCCAGCTGATCTCAGTGAGGATATTTTGTGCTCTGTAACCTATCTCCACATTTTTCATCAGATGTAAAACAGACAAAAAACACAACAAAATTTGGATGAAATACAAACATGGTCAGAGTGACGTTCAAGCTGCATGCTTCAGATCTGTCACCACTCTTTTTCCTGTTGGAAGGAAGGGTTGTGGCAGCAGCCGTGCTGCAGTCCCTGCAAAGGAGGAGATAAAACTGATGACTGCGAAGAAGGATGGGAGAAGGGGCTGGTGATCACTATTTGGGTAGTGATATTGCAGAAAGAAAGAAAGAAAAAGAAAGAAAGAGAAAGGAATATTTTTATGATTTTGACCTACTTAACAACAACGATGTGTAAGCTAGTAAAAACTTTGATTAACAAGCAAAGCTTGGCTAAGTAAAACAGTAGTAGTAGTAGTAGCTAGTAAAACCAGAAAATATTTAGAATGTAACCACAATTTTATTTTGCCACAGACGCCAAAACAGAGTTTAGATCCTACCATGCAAGTGAAAGCAGAATGAATGGCAGAAGTGATTTTGGTGCTGATCTGTCTGCTTTTAAGGCTTGCTGATCCTGCTTATACCTATAAAAAGGCAGAGCCTGTGTTGCCTTCACGAAGAGCTGGTTTTCATGGCTTATTCTGACTGCCTGCTATCACATCTTTTATTTTTGTTTTATATACATCTGTGTATGTAATGTGGCTCCTAGGACATGTGCACAGGCACAGAGCCTCTCTGCCTGCACTGCCCGTATTTTCGCAGTGTAAGCTAACAGTCTCCACTTGTCCTGTCTCCAGACCGATGTTTCAAGAGATACTCAAGTCCCTCCAAAGTGCATATGTACATGAAAACAGCCTCCAAAGTGGCATATGTACATGAAAACAGTCTGCCCCACTCCACCAAGGTGGGAGCCCCAAACCTCACGTGCCTGCCAGAGGAGCAAAGCCTTTGAGCACACTTATACTGCAGGGACTAGTCTTTCTCTTGTGACAGCCCCCCCTGAGATGCCTGCCAGTCTCTGAGAACCTCAAGATCTAAACGATGTGGTCTAAAGGAAAGCAACTCCTTACAGATGCTCTCACAGAAAAGAAAATATTTCAGAGGAAGAAGAAATGCAAAGAAGAGATCTCACACAGAGAAAGGGAGATAGAAAGAAATGGTCCAAGAAGAATTTTCCTTTAATTATGTTTTATGTGAAAAGGGAGCAATTTCGTAGAGTGCAGAAAAGTTTGCAATTGTATCAGGTGCAGAAGTCTAAGCCAGCTCATTATTTGCACATGCTTGAGCATCATCTTCACTTGCAGCAGCAGACTCCAGCACTGCAGCAGAAAGGCTCAGCCCAGAGAAAGTGAGCAAATGAAACAATCAAATGAGAGTGGGGAAAAAAGGGTAGGAAAGCTTGATGAAGAGCAATTTAAGAGAGAACAAAAGCAGTCTGAGACCCCCTTGAAACTTGAGAGGCTCTGTTTATGTTACAGAGCTACATATTTGTTATCTGATAACAGAATCCATTTGATGGCTGGCAAAGTTTGCTTGGGCAGATATAGGAGCTGGGGGGTGACAAGAGGTACTTTCTTTTTTGTAAGAAAGGAACAAGAGGAACACCTCTGCTGTATCCATCCAGCACCAGGAGGCCTTGATACCCAACATGAATTTTGCAAATTGAAAATGTGTGAGGTTTACATTGGAAGGGTGAAAGTCTTCCAGTGGCCATCCCAGAGGAAGACTTTAAGAGAAGGATTTCGATTTCTTTTCACAGTTTTTATTGAAATAGTTGGATAAAACAAGTTTTCTTGTTTTAGTCATGTTTGCAACTGGGAAAACTACCTCAGCAAACATCAGAAAGTACAGATTAAGCATCACAGATTATTGACAGAGGTGTTCAAGTTCAAGTTTCTTGCAGTGAGCCCTGTGTACACTAAGGCTGTCAGTGAATTCATATGGTCATCTCAACATCAGTGAGAAACAGAAGGATGTGGCAGATAAGGAGAGATAAGAGAGAGAGAAACCATGAATCAGTTCTCCAAATAGCCAAAATTTTTCCAGTGTTACCATTCTCTACAGAAACCTTTCTGAATCTGTTTCAATCATGTCAACTCATATTACCATTCTTCTGTGGTCAAGTCAGGAAATCAGTTATCTGATGTTGGAAAGTATCAACACTGCCTCAAAGAAAGCCCCACCAAAACAACAAAAAAAACCCAATAGAAATGCCTAGTAAATACAAAGTTTTTGTTTTGGGCTTTGAAATCACTAAAATATTTGAAAAACAATAGAAGAGTCAATTGCATAAGAAATATATCTTTTGGGGCATTGTTCCCTGATCTCCACTTTTATCTTGGCTGCAATGGGAAAATGCAAATAATTAGTCAGCTTTGGGTCATCATGAGAGTTATAACATATTCATTTTTAAAATCACAAATATAGGAGGACAATGAATTATAACCATGCCCGACGGCTTCATGTTCTTTCAGCATAACCAAATACATTCAGCGGTTGTCTGCATCCTGAAAACAAACACACAAATTTTCCATTTTCATTGCTTCCTCTTTTAGAGTTCAAGGTTCTTCTTTCCTGTGGTTGTTCCTACCAGGTTACTACAAGTAACAGCAGGCTTGATTTCATACTGCTGCACTACCACCCACTTCAGGAGTGGAAGTGTCCCTTCCCATGGGTGCCAGTAAGGAAAGCACTCAAGCCTCATGCTTCTCTTTGGAGTTGTCAGCTGAATATGAAGACCTTTTCAAGCAATAGGGGCTTTTCTCAAGACTTACTAGGAGTATGTGCTCATGGGCATCTTAAAACAGAGATTGCATTTCCTGTTGGCATTAGTCTGCCTGGTTACAGTGACTTTAAGAAGGAACAATTCATTTAGTTGGGTTATTGCAGACAGTGTGGGGCAGCCCTTGGTGCCTTGGAATGGCTACCTAGAACAGAGGCTAAAGCTAAAAGAATAAAGTAGGCATTTATTAAAGGCCTTCAGTAAGTACACCTTGGGGAGTGCAAAAGCCTCTTAGAGGTGCCACACCCAAAATATGGATGGTGCTCACGAGTTTTTCAGATGGATTAAAGTTTGGTCTATTTGAATATCAGAGGTCAATTGTCCAATTGCAGCGTCAGGTAATGAAGACACATACTCCCAGTTTGCTCTCTCCCAATTCACTTTTGTTTATACCTTTTGGGGCCTGAGGCAGTGACAGTGACCTTGGCTCTCAGGCCTGGAAGGATTGTTTTGTCTGAGCAAACAGTGAAGAGAGCTTACTAACACTCTATATGGAGTTTGGAGTTATACACTAATGCAGAAAAGAGTTATACACTATGCAGGATCTGAAAACTACAAAAGCTAAAACTTAAGGCATCACCCTTCTACCAAAACTTATTGGTCCTTGAATTACAGGCAGTGAAGAACAGTGCCTGAACCATCACTGTACAATCTGCTTGGCCTGACCTTCTGTATGCAGCTATGTATGTTGCACTTTTAAATAACAACAGCAAAAGACAAAGCTCAAGGGTGTGGCATTGCAGGCGGGGAGGCAAAACAGCTTTGTTTTCCTTTTCTAAATTGGTTTGGATAAAAGTGACTGCAAACTAAAATTTAAGAATGACTATTGCAAGCGCCAACAAATCACATCTTCTTTTGTCTTGTTTCAGGTGAATCAATAACTGTTTACTTATTGGACCCTCCTTTTTTACAAATTTATAGAGTTAATTTTGGCCAGTATGATGGGATGGCAGCATAAGGGCAAACTTATTGTCTCTTTCCTGTAAAGCTTTCAGGAAATTCTTCTCTAATCTGCAAAAGTCCCTTTTGGAACCTCTGACACAAACCATGTGATCAGTCCAGCAATAACTTATCAGGCTGCCATTGTACTTTACACAAGCACCAGCAAAGAGGGACAGCTGGCATTTATTTTTAAACCTAAACATGACCATGAAAGCTGGAAGTGCTTGGGGATAAATTAGTCATGATTCACAATGATAATCTTTGTTAATGAAGCTCCAAGCAGACTTCTATCCAGAAGAAGCAAGTAATGAGGTGCAGAAATGTTTACAAGTCCATAGAGAATTCGTTAACCACGCTCCTGTAGCAAAAGAGCTGAAAGAGTCTAAGGGATTTGAAAGGTGATATTTTTTTCCTGGGAAAAAGTTAAGATACCAGGCTGGCAGTACACACATAGGCAGGAGCTGGGCTTGTTAGCAGATTGCTGATGATGCCTGTAAAAATCTTGCATGCAGCTTCCCCCCTTCCTGCCTGTTGAGGGAGCAGAAAGATGGACGTCAAGCTTGTGTTTAAAGTTATCTGTGATTTGGAAATCTCTGCAATTTCCTTGGTGACAATATAGAAATTCCATGCCCACAGTGCCAAATTTTTCCATGAGAGCTGCCTCCTCCCACCCACATTGGTCAGTGGTCCAGAAATCAGGCCCTCTGTGACACAGGGCCCAGCAGTTAGTTATGGAGAAGGATCACCTACAAGTGGGTCGATCACCAGTTGTACATGTTTTAGTGCTCATTTCTCAGTAGGAGATGGCCCTACACAGACATCAGAGAGGCTGAGTGGATGTCCACACCTGGACACCTGGAAGGTTAAAGCTATTAAAAAGCTATGTGATTCCATGCCTGGGGCCAACAGTGACAGATGGGAGATCTTCCCAGGGGGTCATGGCACAGGAGGGACAGCACATTGCAGAAGCAAGACATCTGAGGTCTTGGACATTCAGTTGCTGATAAACAACAGCAGATACCTACTGACTCCTAAGCCTCCCGTAAGTATGAAGGATCATGAAAACAAAGGTGTCTTGATACTGCTTCTGCTTAAGACCTTGAGGAAAACTCAAAATCAATGTAAAATGCCTGTGAATGTATGAATTTCTGTCCTTCTTGCTACTCAAAAATCAGAGTCACTGAACCTCCTTTGGCTGACAAGAGACATACAGCACTAACAAATGCCACGTGCTGCAATCCTATCCCAGGAACAAACCCTCTCTGAAGTCAAAAGTGATAGACCCTGCTCTGCCCCAGCACTGAGCTCTCCCTGCTTGCAGGATGCTGCCTCTCATGCACAGTGGGGTGTTGACACAGGAGACCAAGGAGGTGCTCACAGCAAGGAACAACATTGATTTGACATACAGGCATTTTCTCCATCTCTCTGAAGGGTTTGTGCTAAGCAGGAGTGTAGACAGGTATCTGCAGCCAAGGTTGCACATTGCTATCCAGGCTTTGGGCTGAGTTTTCCCTTGAATACATTCTGACTCTCATGTTGCATGAGAGCAGCACAGAGCCAGAGGATCAGGGGTAGTGATTATCATCTTCCCTGCTAATCCTAAAGGAGGATTATCAAAAAGACAGAACCATAGTCTTTTCAGCAGTGTTCAGTAGAGGTAACTGTAGAAAGTTTCACTAAAGCAGATTCTGGCTAGACACAAAGGCAAAATAATTTGCCTTGAGGATGGTGAAGTAGTGGAGCAGAGTGCCAAGAAAGAAAGTGGAATTTTCCTCCTTGAGAGCTTTCAAAACCAGAGAGAATAAAGCCCTGATCAACCTGACCAGGTGCTGAAGGTAGCCCAGCCTTGTACAGGAAGTTGGATGTGAGGTTTCTAGTGATCCGTTTCTGCCCATACCTGTCTGTGTTTCTGCTTTTTTGCCCTCCTGAAGTTATTTTATACTTCCTCTCAAGACATCTCTCAGACTGGGAGAAAGGCTTGTTAAGAAAGATGGATTTAAACTAGAAGGAAGAAGGAAGAAAATGTCCAGAATTTCACAAAGTTCTTTTGGCTATTTCTGCAGCATATACAAATTAAACATGACCCAGCTGCCTTTAGGTTTTTTTGCACGTGCATGCAGAGGCATGCAAATAAAGCAGAGGCGTGGTCTCCTGGTTTGTGGATTTTTGGGGGTTTTTTGGGGGTTTTTCTTTTTTTTTTGCAAGATGATTTGCCTAGATTCTGTCCAAAATACACAAAGCTTCAGATGTCTACTGCCACAGTTGTCAACAGGCAATTGGTTCTGAACTACATATTTAAGGGAGCGATTTTCTTTATCTTCTTTCTATGTCTTTTGGGGTTTTTTTTCAAATTTCCTTTTTTCCCCTTTCATTTCACATTTCTGAAGAAATCCCCTAGTCTTAATTGTGTCACAATAAATACTTTTAAAAAATAAAAATCACTCCCTGCAAATACCAGTCACCAGCAGATGACCCCAAATTGGAACAGACCAGTCAGTGTGCTCAGGGGCATGGCTGCCCTGTGGAAAGGCTGGGACAGGGTAAGGAAGGGGCCAGCTTGCATGGGGCAGCCCTGCCCCAGACAGGCAGAGCCCAGCAGGGATGCACTGGAGCCAGGGGCATTCTGTGCCCTGGCATGGAGCAAGCTGAGCCAGGCCAGTGAGGCTGGAGGTAGGCATAAGCTTTTTTCCCCAACACATGAGGCACAGGGAGGGGAAACCACCTCCGTCCTTGGAGATTTCCAAACCTTAGCTGGATAGAGCCTTGAGCAACAACATCTGATCTCATTTCTGACTCTGCCTGGAGCAGGAAGTTGGTCTCACAGACCTCTCAAGGTCTCCTCCCCTCCTTGCTTCTTCTGTTTTATTTTGTTCTCTTTCCTTGCAAGTCTCTGGAGAGAATAATTACATAGATACAAAGGATATACAAGCTTTATATTTAGACTGGAGTAGACATTAATTTTTTTTCAAAGACCTTGTCCTTCCGATGTTTTGGCAGATGCACACAAAGAACAGTAAGTTGAGGAGATAAAACAAAACAAAATCAGAACAAAACAGAACAAGAAAACTCCAATTTTGGTGTCCTTCCCCAGTCTAGAAACTTGGAAAAATCAGCTGAGAACCAGCTGAGTTAGCCAATATTACATAACATAATACTAAAAAAGGAAGATTAAAGTGCACATCTGCTGATTCTCCCCCATCAGCCAGTTCAATGAAGTCAGAAACCATGGACATTTTCCAGCTATTTAGAGACCTAAAGCCTTCAGAGGTGCTCCACAAGGTAAGTTAGATACTTCACACCTTCATACTAATGCTTGGTCTGCTGACAACTATCAGGTGGTAATTTGTTAGCCTTTTTATACAAACAACACTAAAAAACCATCATGTGGAGTGTTATAGCTGAATCAGTGAATATTTTTGCTTTAAACTTCCATTATTTCTGCAAAGGAGACATATTTAGTTTTACTCTGATTACTCAGTGGGTACCTAAAGGTTTTCCTGATCTCCCTATTAATCTTGATTCTTGTAAGAGAGGATGTCGATAGTAGTTTCTAAATCTAACAGAGGGAGAGCAGCTCTGAGAATTGGAATATGCTCTTTGATTTTTATTGGAAGTTTTGATTCTCTACATGTGACAGCATGAGCTTGGTTACTAGGACTCCGGACTGAGATTAATTTTTTTTTAATGGGGCTCAGTGTAAGGAGTTATTTTCTGGTTAGCAGCCACACACTGCAGACTGACCTGAACATAAGAGGCTTTTGTTTTTCCTGGGCATATTTCTCTCCTTATCCTCACAAGACATGTGGTTGAATCACTTGACTGTTTAGAGACGGGAAAAGCTGTCCAAAATACAGTGTGATGAATTGCAAGGATGCCTCTCGAGGGAGCAAACTACTGACCCACAGACCAATCTGTGCTGGATACTGTTTGGAAACTGCTAGCAAAGGCAGGCTAGTAGTGGGACTGAAAGAAACAAATCCACTTTGATATTCTTACAATAAGGAAAAAAATATCCATTATCTGGTGAATATGAATTTAGAATCACAGAAAAAATTTAACTTCAGCTATTAAACTCTAGAAAAATAAAATATGTTTTTTTTGTTGGAAATGCTTATTTCCAGAGTTAGTTGTCATATGTCTTCATTTGATAACTCTTTTATTTAATTTGAGGCTTGAAGAAATGGAAGTAGGATTTGGTGCAAGTTTCATATGTCTCTGTAATTAATAATAAAAAATAATAAAATTATAATAAACACTATCAAATGTATAAGAGAGGATTTTTTATTCTGACAGAATTGTTCTAAGAAATTAACTTAAATGAAGACTTTTTTCATATAAAGTTTTGTATATTTCTATTAACATAATAACATTCAAGTTTTGCTACTTTGTAATATAACATTTTAATAATTAATATATCATTTCAGTAAGAAACAAAACCAAATAATGTTTTCTATTACCCCTCCAGGAACTAATAAATTTTGTGTTTGGGCTGCATTTTTTCCCTTAAGGTTAAGCCTTTCCACTCTAAGCAAGAATAGGTCTAACAAAAAATGTAGGTAAATTACAATGCTGATCTTAAAAGAAACTGTAATTCACTATTACCATTTGCCTGAAGAATTATTAGAAATATTTCTGGTTTAAAATCTTTGGTAAATATTGCTTATAAATTTATCTGGAAAGAGCAGTAACCATAAAACTAGACCAGCTGATAACTGATATTCCACCTTCTACCTTTCTGCTTGGATTAGTTCATCATGATGTTGAAATACAGCTGGAATGTTTATTCCTGTTCATGACAAATATTCTCAAGGGATTTTTATGTTCAAAATTTTTGAAGCTATCACAGGAATGTGGAACACTAGTGTAACCACATTTAGCACAAATTTGAACACTACAAACTCTCTCATGTTGTATAAGAAAATGTAAAAGATGATTTCCAGAGGATCAAAGCTCTTTCAGATGTTTCTCTCACTAGTACAGACAGCTGTTACAGCACCCTGTTAAATAGAAGCATTTTTTGGGTATCACTGGGAACAATTTGTGCAATAAACCTTATTTCTCTTCCTTCATAGAATATTCCAAGTTGGAAGCGACCCACAAGGATCATCAAGTCCAACACTTAAGTGAATGGCAGTACAGGCTCATATCCATCTATTTGATAAGTAAGACAGTGGTTTTATGATGCACTCATTAATGAATTAATGGGAGGAAAATACTAAATGAAAACCATACCCCACCCACTTCCTACAGAAAAAACCAAAACCCAAGAATTTAATACTTAACATGGGTTTCCTTTTAAAACCAGTCAAGAAAAGTAGAAATAAAACCAAGTCTTTTTGAGAGGTCCTTTACTGCAAAAGAGTAGGCAAGTAGACATATAAATTTTATTGACAGAATTACACAGTCAGATATCTTTAAATAGACATATAAATTTTATTGACAGAATTACACAGTTTATCCACAGTATTATAGAGGAAGGCAACCTGGACTGGGAAGTGGCTTTATCAGGTAAACATTTTTAAAGTCCTGTCTCTTTCAATAATTTTCAAATAATGATTTTGCTTTGTGAATACCTCTCTTTGGTCTTTCCACTACCAGACTTCTAAGAAATGGATAATTACCATAGAAAGATATTAACCCTTTAGATTTCACTTCTGGTTAAAATACTCTAGTCCGGAACAAACAGCACAATCCAGAAGTAGCAGCTGAGGTTCAGTAAAGACCGAAAATGCAATTTATCCTAGGACTCAGTCTGCTAACAGGACATCCCCATTCTCACTACAATTTTCTAAAATCTTTTTTAAGGATAAAAATTGTTATTTTTGTTTTAAAGTCAGTAAATAATAGCTTTATTTTAGTGTCCAGCAGTTGTGCATGAGCTTCACAGGCAAATTACGATCTTTCATTAGGAATAACTTTAAGGTAAAGGGCAACTTTACTTTAGGATAACTCTAGCAATGACTTCTGAAGAAGTATTTTTTTAAGACTAAAAGTTTCATCAATATTTCAAAATTGTTGTGGAAGCTACTAGTACTGCAACTAGGATAAGAACTACTGGCTCCCTCAGGTGGTTGCGGAAGTGACCCCAGAAGTTTGATCTGGCCTTCAGCAGGAAACTGGAAAATTCTTCTGACACTATTTTACACCTCATTTCGTAGCAGGTAACTATTACAAAATTTTCAGTAGCAGTTAAATTCACACGCTTGGTGCATTTCTGCAGCTTATTGCCTACTAGAAGTTCTTCTATGACCTCTTTGCTTCTTTTTATCAGAAATTCTTTTGAAGTGTCACCTTCTCCCTCAGGGTTTTCAAATTTCCTTTCTGTGGCTATAAGGCACATGATGTCTACCACAGGAATTAACTGTAAAGCATTGCTTACTTCCTCTCTAGACACAAAATGTTTTCAGGAATTGAGATGGTGGGGGAATTCATCCAGGAATTTGTTTTTGCCTGATTTAACTGGAACTGAAGAAAGCAGAAATGGGGGTTTTGATTTGTTTTCTTTTTTTAACAGTATTTCTTCTTTTGAGTTGAAAATATGACCTGCATATCTAATGAACTTCTGTCATGTCGGCTCTCCAGTGGTTTAGCCAGCTGCCTCTGCAGCAGCAGGAACAACAGAAATCCTTGCAGATATGGGCTGGCTGGTACCTCCCGCATGGTGGTCTCTGACCCATGATCCTTCCCACCCTCCAGGGCAATACAGTGGGTCAGAACTATTCGCGTATACCCCTCTCTGCAGTGTTTGAGACCTGTTCAGATCTGACCTGGAGAGCAATTAATCAGGAACAGCCTCACAGGGATCTGATTCAAACTCATCTACCAGAGACTAAAGAAGGATACTTACTTTTTTCTGTTGATTCTAAGTAATAGAATTTAGGGAAATTAATCAATTTCTGTCCTTGTAAAACACATAATTGGTTTGTTGTTCTCTTTCATTTAACATTTCCATTTCTATCAGATTCAAAAGCCTTGATGCAGCTGGAGCCTGTTCATTCCGTTCACCTGAATACCTTCACGACAAAGGAAGTCTTCCACTGCAGCAGGGTACTCCTGTTTCTCTATATGCTCTCCTGTAAATGAGGACACATCATGGTCATCAACTAACCATAACACAGTGTTATAGGATGGAATTTTCTCAATCTCTTCAAGGCATTTCCGGATTATAGTATTAACCTTTCTAAAGCATTCAATGGATTGCTATGCAAAAGTGTTCAGACATTTTAAAATACACCATGTTTCAAAAGTTTACAGTTTTCTGTTTTTCTTTTCACCATTTTTTTCCAAACCAATGCAAAATAAAACTGAAAAGTTCATGGCTCTGTATCTTTTTAGTCCTTCATCAAATTTAAGAAACAATAAATGTTGTCAAACCTTTGGACTGTAAATTTTTTTCTGCAGGTATTATCTTGATTTCCTTAACTGAAACACTCTGAGCCAACAGCACCGAGCTCCCATTCTGCTGCCAGACCCTGAACACCTCCCCCTGGGTCTGCAGAACTGCAGATGTGAGCGCTCAACACACCTCAGTTTGTTCCTAGAGATCACAGGGGAAAGGTGCCGCAGGAAGAGCTGGAGCAGAAGACAAACCATAGAAATGCGCAGGCAGGGATGAGCC
>JACDOX010000267.1:99908-133775 GCA_014549065.1 Cardinalis cardinalis
AAGACAAACCATAGAAATGGGGAGAGTGGGATCAGCCTGGCTCGCACATGGCAGCAGTCAGGCGACCATAACGCACCCTAGGCACGATCCATACAAGAAGCAGCGAGATGTGGGCGGGTTTACTTTTAAAGGTGGAGTTTCTGGCCCAGAGATGCTCTGCAGCTGCAATTGGGGCCCCTTCAGGCTCTGCTCCGACACAGGAGAACCCCGATGGCGCACAGCGGGCTCCCTGTGGTTGTGTGGCTGTGAGCTCTCACTCGCGGCTGAGGGCAGGTGGCAGTCACTGCTGGCATGAGAGGTGCCAGCCAAGGTCCCCTGGAGCACGTCTCCCTGCTTTCCCCCTTCTTTCCTTGCTCAGGACGGTTGTACTTTGAGGGTGTGCTGGCCCTGGGGGCGCTGCTGTCCCCGAGAGGAAGAAAGGCCCCTTTGTGCAGCCGAGTCAGGCCCAGCGCGGAGCCGGGCCCGGGCGCGCGGCTGCAGCAGCGCCGTGCTGGCCAGGCAGCGCCCCGGGTCCGGCTGCGCGGCTGCTCGCTGCACTCCCACCTTCCTCATCGTCAACAGCGTGGTGTGACATTCACCACACAGCAGGGGAACAAAGCCACAGTCAGCAAAGGGAATCACGTGAGTGCGATTTCCAGAAATGACCAGTTCTGTTGCCAGACACTACTGAATGTGGGTTGAGTTCTAATGAAATTAAGCAAGAAGGCCCAAAAAACCCCAAACCTATACTGCAGTTTGTTTTCAGATTACTTAAAAAGAGTTAACAGTATCTATGTGATGCTGGATGAACTGATGGAGATATAATGTGCTTTCAATCTTGATGCTGTAGAAAGATGAGTAGCAAAGATTAGTTTGAAGAAGACAAAGCCTAGTCCCCTCCTGATCGCTTTAGAAGAAACAGGATTAAGTAGTATGTCATTCTTTGAATTGTCTTGATTTGTCCACCCAGTGATATTTGCTGAACTAAATTAAAACAGATTTATCATAACAATAAAAAACAAAACAAAAACCAGAAGGCAGGATAGACTCAAATAATAGACATCTTAAATAAAGGGATTTAAAGTTTATGAAATATTTCATAGTGCTGGGATAAAAGTAATGGAACCCTAAGGAAGAATGGGAATTCCACTATTCCACTCAATATGGCTTCAAAACTGATTGGACCATGTTTGTTGGAGAGCTGCTAATGCTAGACCAAACCACAAAATTTTGCCTGGTCAGGGAAGCAGATGCAGGGAGAAGGAAGACCATGCATGAGGTGTGAGGGTTATGTGGAAGAACTCACCCTCTTACAGTAGAGCTACTTTGCTGGTGAGGGTGATCTGGCTCTACTGGCCTACACTAGTTTTTCCAGTTATTCTTACCATGTGAAGAAAATACGAGGTTTTCCTATGGGACTGCAGGCATGCATTTTTTGAACATGAGCTTTCACTGGGACAGTGCCTCTGAAGGGAAAAAAAAATATTTTTGGCCAAGAGGCCTGGCCAAGGGTCTGTCTTAGAAGAATTGTTTCAGAAGTATTAATGTCTGCACAAGATAGCTTGTGGCTACAAATGGGCTTTTCCTAAAAATTTTGTCTTTTCTGGATGCAGAAAATTCAGTGATCTCTCTGTGTTTCTAAATGACTGAACATGTATCTATGTAATGAACCTGCATATCCTAAATTAGAAGGTCTGCAGTGCTGTTTTTGACAGTTTTGTACACATACTGTACCTCAAGCCTGCTTCCCCTTTTAGAGCTTGTCCACTGCAGCCAGTGGGCTCACCAGCTGCTTATTGTTGCCAGATCCCCAGCACCGAAAAAATAAAGATGATGCTAGCGTCCCCAGGCTGGTATTTGCACTGTGAAAAAAGTGCATAGAAGGGAATGCCTTGCCCTTGCCAAGGTCTCAGTGGAAGAATAGTCATTACCACACACAGAGGAGAAAACAGAGACAGAGAGGGCATAACACACACCCCAGGGAGGTGAAAGCTGGAGACATGTAGAGCAGGTCAATAGTGACTTTTCTGCTGGTACTGTACTCACAAATTCCTCCTTCTACCATGTGCTTTAACAGTACCTGGCCAATTCACATCTTTCAAAGGAGACTTGTAACTCTCCCTTTAGCAAAAGAACTTTATTCAGTGAACTTCCACAACCTATAGATATGCTGCAATGAAAAATATACTATAATACTGTGTGATCAAACGCATGGCAATGGAAGCTGCATAAATATTGCATGCAGAGCTAAAGCAGGACACAGATCTGTGATTGTATCCACCATTCAATCCCTCTACATATATCAAAAGGATACTGGAGAGCTAATAACCAAGAAATAAATTTTTAAAATCACTACTAAGCAAACATTACTATGGCTTAGGCATTATCCACCCTATTGGGCATTGTTCTTTTCATGTATGTGAGTTGGCTTACACACGTTGGACTGCTCTTTGAACCTTTTCTGCTGGAGAATAAATAAAAAGTCATATTTCACTTTTAATGTCAGAGCTCTAGGCCTTCAGTTTTCTGTGGGGTGCAGTAGCTGTACCTGTAACTTTGTTTTCAGTTCTGTAAAAGTTACAGTAAACAAGACCTGCTGCCCTTGACTCTCCTGTCCATCCAAAACATCTCCAGACACCTCTGTCCTCAGGAAACCTAGTTTGTAAATGTGTAGGCACCCAGATGTTTCTGGGTGTTCGCCTACCCCCAGAAGAACAGCTAGCACCTAAATGCCGTAGAGAACATCTATTAAAATCCCAATGGAACAGACCAGGCAGAGGGCCTACCTTTGGATGTGGAGTTAATGCTCAAGAGGCAGTACTGTGAGATTATAGAGGAATACCTTCCTATTTCTCCACCTCTTCCCTTGCATGGGGAAACTGTGGAAAAAAAAATGTGGCTTTAAATCACTGGACTTTTATAGTTTGTACCTGAAAAGAAATGCCTATTTATGTATGTTTCAGCAACCCTTTTGTAAAATTTTGTTCCTCAATAGCAAAAGGAGTGGTTTTGTTACAAAATTATCATTGTTCTTGTCAAAAAATTCCAAAGCCAGTACAAGTCCTTAGATATATAAATAGCAACAACTATTTATCATCTGTGGAAAATAGTATGAGGCTTTGAAACCCAGCTGTACCAGATTTTAACAATCCAAATTTCGTACTTCTCAAAGTCACAGTCTCACAGAGACCTTGTGTGTGGGGAACAAGACTGCTAACAGGTCAGCAGTGCCAAAGCAGGAGCTGGTTTTTTGGTTCACATATATCTCCCAAACAAAACAAAATAAGAAGAGAGGAGGCATTTTATTTCAACGTACCAATTTTTAAAGCCCTTTTTTTACTAAAAGAAATGCGAGTTGTCAAAGCAGAGGACAGGCTACAGTGCCAGACAAAAAAATGGGTGAGGTGTAGTGGAATCCTACATGGCAAGACAGCAAGACAGCAGTCCCATGAGCATCAGAGGCTGCAGCTGGTCTTCCCATGCTGCGCAGCCCAGACTAAACCCAGCAGCTGGTGAGTGTGCAGCTCCTGCTCAAGCTCACATCATGGCTCTGCCTGCACCTGCACACTGCTGGAGCACACGCACTGCCTTTGTGCTTGAGTATAAAAATGGTGCAAACACACTGCTTGTTTGAAAAAATAAATAAAAAAGAAGAGGAGCAAAACCAGCAGAAAGCCTTTCTTTCCTTAAGCGGATCACAGGGAGCTTAGTGTTATTAGCATTGGAGCATGATTGGCTGGGTGCATGGGCATGTGCTTTCTATAGTTACTATGAAAGTGTCTAAGATTACAGATCAGGGTGTTCTGCATGAGGAGAGATTCAAATTGAAGCTCCTGCTTTCAGTCACAAAGAGAAAATCTGCCTTTTGATAGATGCTGAACAACCAGGTTAGAAAGGTGTGCACAAATGCCTTCTTCCCCCTCAGCTTTGCCAAACTTAAGTCAGGGGAAATTTTTATTTGTATTTCTGGAAGGGGAAAAAAAACCAGTTATATTTACAGGGAAAATTATGATCTCAGCTTTAACTTCAGGCTTCTTCACCTATCTCCACTTCTTCCACTGCACCATTTTTTGTCTGTAGGTATATTTTTCTGGAGAAATACAATTTCTCCTGCTCCCCACATGAGCACATCCAGAGTGACCATGACATTGCAATCACTTCACCTGTCCTGCTGACTTGCAAATGACCTGTCTGGCTGGACTCTCAAACTGACAGCTAAACATGGCTGGCTATGAGGAACTGCAACAAAGAAGACATGGGAAAAAAACAGTATGAAAAGCAGAAGTGGTGCATTTATATCTTTCTAAATTCTGTCTGCTTGCTTTTGCTTTATCTCTTGAGCAACTCATTCCCCTCCTTAATCATGTTCTTGTGACAGAGTTTCTTATCAGTAGCCTCTCTCCAAAGTGATAATTGTCCTTTCCCCTCAAGAATGTCTGTATTTTCCACAAGTCACTTGACTGTGGACTAAAAATATGATTGTCAGCCACAGCTTAGCACTGTTTTCCAGTTGTCAATGAGATGTTTCTCACAAAGCAGAAGAAATAAAAAAATATAATTTCACTAAACGTGGTTGCTTTTTATTCTCCTGACTGCTCCTCAGGCCCAAAGGAATTTCAGATGTTTGCCATGCCATAGCCACAATATTCAGATCACAACTGTATGCTAGAGTTTCTGATATTTCTAGTCCCTTCATCTGTTTCCTTGTATCACACACTAGCAGATAGAGACTATCAGAGGAAGTAGATAACTCCACTGAAATCCCACAGGAAGTGCTCTCCTGCTCTGCCTCCTAATACTGTTTTGGAGTTGTGGAAAACAGGCCACTGCTGGTGGCCAGTTTAAAGAAATAGAAAGTGCAAAGCTCACACAAAGATTGAGGGGAGCTGTGCAGGTAACACAGGTAACACTGCCTGCTGCAGTGACACCACATGTACAGGATGCAGACAGGGTGCTGTACTCATAGTTTCTTCAGATGAGTAGCTAAGAGATCTAGTAGAGACCTATGACCTCAATGACCTCCTCCTCTTGCTGAGAACCAGTGTCAGGCATGCAGCTACAGAGTATACATAGATATAATAGCCTTCAGATAACATTCACACTGATAATTTTCACCAGTTAAAAAATAAAAATGCATCAATTCCTACAATGGAATATTTCTATTTTCTACCTACTCTCAAAATGTATCACTCTAATCACAAGCACAGTGGTGGATAAAAATGCATGGGAAATTTCCATATTTTAATAAGCACTTTATGTAACCTTCTCATTCAGCAATGTAATGTAAAATCAGCCTGTAGTATGAAAACCAGGCTTTGATCACAGACAGGTATGTGTAGTAGAAGCAGCTTTTAAAACATAAAAAATAGGTATCAGAAAAGAAAGGAATAGCAATATTGCTGTTGAGACATAACATGACATACATTCTTGTATAGACACAACAATGGCTTTTTCTTTATTACAAGCTGTTCTCAAGTTTTATACTCTTAACAAAGTGTGATCTTAAGTCATTAGTTATATCAAAACAGTTTATTATATTCATTGGATAAAGCAATAGCTTATTGTATTTTATTGGTATAAAGCAATTAATGTCAATAATTAATTGGTAGGAGTTTATAACAAATCATTACCAAGGCACGTACGCTGCTCACTAAGGCACGTATCCTCTAAATGTAATGTCTTTTATGTGTCTATCCATTTTTATGCTAACGGCCTTTTAATGTTTTTTCCTTGCTATGGATAAACTTGTATTTCATCAATTTCTTCTTCTGCTAACTCATTCACGTGGCCTGCAGACCAGCTGCAAAGCTGGTCCATACTTCTGTACTTCCCCCTTTTTGTATTTGAGCTACAAACACAGTTGTTAAGGATTTTTGTAGGGCTCTTTGTAAAAATCTTAGTAGGTAGGGGAAACACAAACCAATAATTATAATCACTAACAAAATTAGCAATCTAGTCTTCAACAATGACCTAAGCCATCTAGTGATGCTCTAATGACTATGTGTTAATAACAAAAAATTAATGGTTGTTATTTTGTAAAGTGGTATGTCTAATGATGTCTATATCCAGTAGTAACCTATTTAAAGTTACAGATGTGTTATTGCTTTGTTTAGTTAACAAGTAAATGTATTTAATGTGGTTAAAGTGTGAGTTGTAGCTACTCTAGGTGTTAAAACAGATGTAGAAATAGTAGAACTAGGTCTTTAAAAGGTTACATCATCATGACATTGAGAAGTAAATTTGTGTCAGAGTAGTCATGTATTTCTTTTTATTTTTTGATGTATTATTGTTATGTTGGGGGTTAGCAGAGTTAATTGCTCTAAACTTTAAGGACCTCCTGTTATTTTACTTTGAATAACATCTTAAGTACCATCACTACAGGTCAAAACCACACTTTTTGCAACTGTAAAAGCATATTTAAAAAATAAGTTTTTTCCCTATAAAATGGAAAATTTAAGACATAAGCTACTTTATCTAATCCTACTTAATCTTGCTGTCTAAATCACTACTCACGATACAAAACTGACAGTCAATGATAACAGCTTTAGTTTAATGTTTTTTACTAATTCTGTGGCAGTCAGGACAACACCTAATCTCTCTGTTCCTCATGCTTTCTTGTGGCAAAGTGTTTTGGGTTCTCTGGGAAAGAAGATAAGCATATCTATATATGATATAAAGAACACATAAGGACCGACAGTCATGGGTGTAAGACAATTCTATATTCAGAACCAGACACAAGGTTTTTCATCCCAGTGAGGGTGATTTGAAGATAAATAACTCTAGATAAGCAGCAGAGGAAACATTATAGGAATTTTGTTGTACAAAGGGAAGAAAGAACATTGGGCACTGACACAGTTTTTCCAAAGTACAAAGGAGACGCAGCAGTTCAAAATAAAAAAGTGAATACAGGAATGCCTAAAAATGCAATTTGTCCATAAAATCCACATTTCTTTTTCTGAAAAGCAAAATCTATTTTAATAATGTTTTTTTAAACAAAGCTTTATATTTGTTTTTTTAAAACCTCTAATGGTGTTTATCATTATTTTACAAAAAGAAAAGGAAAAAGGAATCTATAAATTATTCAAAGGGGTACCAGTGTCTCTGTTGCACAGAGGCAAACATGCATACCCTGACCACCAACATGTATACATATACAAGTCCCATATCCAGAACACTCTTTTCCTTCCCTAAAGGCACATACCCCAGATCAACCTTCCAGGAAAAATCTACCAGCATTGCCCTGGTGCAAATCCTTATGTACTTCCACAACATCTTGGAATCTATTTACCTATGCTTTTCCTCCTTAATCAGATTTTATGGTTTTGGTTTTGGTGCATTTTTTTTTCCAAGGGAAGTGTACACTTCCTTAAAGAAATCTAAAGAATTTAAGGACAATGTCTCTCCCTGAACCTGACGCATCATTTTTAGAAACTGCAACTTCAAAATAACAGCAGGCCTTCAGCCTTCCCTTAGAAGGAGACCTATTTGCATGGAAATGGTCAGTCTTGATATCATCTGTCTTTTTTAAAAAAGCTCAGCAATTACACAGAAGGATGCTTTTAATCAGTCTCAGGTCACTTCCTCATTATCCAGTTGGGTCTTTAATTCGAACTGTGGTAATGCTTCCCCACTGACACATATAAAATTGCAGACTTTGACAGCCTGAATTTGCAGAGGTTCTGTCACTTGCTTTCATTTGCTGATCCCTTGATTGAAAATCTATTGGCGAAGACCATCTCACAAACAAGTATTGGATGACTCTTCCTCTCAGACCCCCTAGAAAGAATACTGTCCTGAGTGCTGGTCTTGAGTCACAGGCTGTCTGTTAAAAGTGCTGAGGAGAAATGTGAAGGCTAGACAAGCAATGAATTCTGTGATTCCAAAATACCTGTTCTCACATGTGATGTCAAGTGCTTTAAGAGACTGTAGGGAAGCGTGACAAAAGGCAGATTCAATGACTGGCAGCAGAAGAAGCAGTTCCCTCTTAAAATTCTGATAGCAAAAGAGCCAGTCACATTTGGGATGATGTTCTGAAGCAGTTTGGGACAATATGACTCCTCACCGCATTTTTTAGAATATGAATTCTTGCTGAAATTTTTTTTAGATCAATAATTTATTGTGAGGAGTCAACAAAGTTTTGTTGTTGTCAGATTGCAAGATAGGGATTAAAGTTGCATTAAGAGGTATGTCTTTATCTCTCTCTGATTTTCCTCCTGATGAAGAAAATTCCAAATTTAAAATATATCCGTGCACTTTTTCTATCTTGATTTGAAATGTAAGTGGAACAGTGCAAAAGAGCAAATGTTGCAGCAAGCACATTTGAAATCGTCAGGCTGGAAG
The DNA here is from genome assembly GCA_014549065.1 of Cardinalis cardinalis. NCBI lineage: Eukaryota > Metazoa > Chordata > Aves > Passeriformes > Cardinalidae > Cardinalis > Cardinalis cardinalis. The sequence goes on from JACDOX010000267.1 coordinate 108,228, forward strand.
ACCTTTTAATTGGAATATATTTCCTAGGGGTCTAACTGATTTTACTTTTTTCCCCCCACAAAAGAAAGAGTAATTATTCTCCCTCCTTGCTCCAAAGAGGAAAAAACAGGCAATCCTATATTCCCACAGGATGTTGACTCCATTGGGAAGAAGACAAAAGGAAATTAATATAACTTACAGTGGAGGAGAAAATTAGTACAAGATAAAAAAGCTAACAAAGCAAAAGTCAAAAAATGGTAGGCTTGCTCAGGGATGTCAGAGGTAGGAATGAGAACCATTTCTATTGGTTTTGAGAGCTCCTTCTATACTTTGAAAAACAAGGACTGATTATAGTGATTTGCATTTGGGGATGGCAGGAAAGGAAAGTGCTGCTTCAGCAGTTTCAAGACCTGTATTTTTTATCTGTGATTTTCCAGCAGCTGGTAGCCAGATTTCTACAGCTGTGAGAAGGCTAAGGTTGAAGTGAAGACTTCCCCTAGATAATTAGAAATCAGCACATTTTTGCCAAAGTCAGGCAACAGCAAATTTAGCATATAAACTACAAGCTGCAAAAACAGTAATAAATTCCTGCTAACACACACAAGGACCTTTAATCTGCAGCCTCTTATACAAAGCATTACAGACATAGGTTCAGACATTTATTCTCAACACAGTTTTTTGAAAGAACAAGAATGGGTAAGAGCATGAATGGGGTGTGAAGAGAATGGTTTTAGTGGACATCTTCGAAAGCCCACTGTAAATATCTGAGACTCAAAGGCTTTTTTATCTGAAAGAATCTAAATGTTATCTTAATTCACTCTTAAAAATCTCCTGTCCAGTTATGTATACCTCATAAACCTGTTTCCTCTATTCATATGAACACCAGGGTTTAGATTCTCCATGCATTACATATTCCATATATATAGTGCTGTGTCCATGTTTCCCAGAAGACCAGAGTTGGGGAAAACCACGTTCCTCAGGGAAGCCTGAGTCCTTTTGCTTATGTATCATCATTCTGGGCCAGCAACTATCAGAGATGACCTGTTTATAGAAAGATTGCACTTATATTATTTTTTTCTCATAAATACAGGTAGATGAGTTCAGAGAATTTCACTGTTCTTATCTAGTAAGAAACACTCCTTTGATTCTCTATGGCAGCCACCTCCAGCTCCACTGATTTTCTGATTCTCACAACAGGTTTTAAGAATTAACAGACTGCAAATGAATAATGAAAAAAAACCATTGCTCTGTCATACTTTAAATCAGTCTGCAGAGAACAGTCTGCAGGGATGCTGAAAGAGTTTAGATAGCAAGCAGATCTATGAACACTGGGTTCAATCAAGCCTAGTTTTCTTTGGCTTTGTATCTTGTTACTGACCTGAATTCTTAACATAACTTGAGTAGTGTTAATAAATGAACTCAGCTCTTAGAAGGCACAGGAGATTAATCACATACTAAGCAGTAAAAGTTTTTCATTACTGTTTGCATGCAGGAGACAGAGAATATTGACTGTGCAGTGGATTCTACTGTATTCCACACTTTATAAGGCTTGGGCAGAACATCAATTACTAGTGCAGTAGATTCTCTAGGGTCTGACAAGTAGAGAGGCTGGATTCTTGCCCTTCTCAATCACCTGCTTTCACCAAACACAAAAAACAACAATTTTAAAATTCTTGTTGCTCTTGAATGTGCCTTAACACAGACAGGAGACAAAGATATTCTTGTGGGGAGACAGAGTTTGTAGCACAGTTGTTTCTTCAGAAAACCTAAAACTGTGAGACAGCTACTTAAAAGAAGTAGTGCAGAAGCAACATTTGGACGCACCAATCCCAAGCTTATGAATGAGAGCAGTGGGAGTCAGCAGAGGGAGATATGCTGACCTCTCTCTCTGGTGACCAGCAATGGAAATGCATAAAGAAATGAAATGAAGATGTATCAGGGGAAGTTTCAGCTGAATATTAGGCAAAAAGTTTTTCAGTGAGGGGGTGGGCACTGGAATGGGCCCCTGGAGAAGTGGTCACAGCACCACACCTGTCCAAGTTCAAGAAGCTCTTAAACATTGTCATATGATTTCGTTTTAGGTAGTCCTGTGAAAAGCAAGGAGTTGGACATAATGGTCTGTATGGGTCCCTTCCAACTAGAGATATTCTACGATTTTATAATTCTAAGTCTTGACTCATATGCCACTCACAGGAAAATATACCCTAAAAATGGAAAGGGATATAGAAGTGAAGTTCATTATAAGAGTTTCAGGTTCTTAATGACTGCTGAGGTAAGATTTTTAAGAGGGAGTGGAAGTCTTAAAAATTAAAAATCAGCCCCTGATATTTAGAGTGTTGAGAAATAGTATCTCTTTTAAATATTGTAGTCTCCAGACACTGAGTTAAAGTACTTGAAACCATTTTCACCATGCCTTTATTCCTATAATGAAGCATATCCTGACTGCAGCAGTTTTACCCATACAGAGAAAGCTTATAACTAAAAGGAAAGGATAGGACTAAATGCAGGAAACACACGAAGCAATTAGTCAATACCTAAAGCAGACTTGCAAGGAAAATATCTAGGAAGGGAAGTCCAAGTACCAGATAAAATGCCTGGAGGCAAAAGTATTTTACTATCATACTGCTTTACTCTTGTCTGCTGTGACATATTTGCACAAAATCAAGTGACATCTAAATGTCATTAAACTGAATTCCTTCTCATATTAGCTTACTATTCTGGCTTGCTGATATTCAACCAAGTGTTTTGGGTTCATCACTCCTGTGATTACGAAATCATTGTAATTAAAGTCTTACTCTGTCACCTTAAATGCACTCCCATTTCAATGCATGAACTCTGCTTTTTGCTTTGGAGGATGAAGCTGGGCAAAGCTAGAGCTGCAAATTCAAATAATTGATGAAGGAATATTTGATGCACCTTGTCAAAGATGGCATGGCTTTTCATTGCTAAATGCCCAAAGCCAATACATGAAAAATGTGTTTAAAAAATTTGCCTTATTTGAAAAATATTAAACAGCCTTGTGGTAATTATCATGTTGTGCAATGAAAAAAAATCCCAGGAGTCCCAGCAGAAAGCAGAGCAGACAAACAGGATCCTAAACTAACTTCAACAATCTTATTTCATCTTATATGCTGTTGTTGAACAGATTAAAAAAATAAATCTTTCAAGAAGAACACACACACATAAAGTATGGAATTGTATCTTCGAACAATAAAGGGAATTGCACAAAGGCAATGTGCAGCTGGAAATTCCTATCCACCTTGCTTCACACTGACCTCCTGTGTAGACAACAATGGATAAATAACAGTACTGCTGAAGATTCTGTGGATACTGCTGTGGCTATACCAGGAAACATTCTTACATCTATTGTTTCAATCTTCTTGAAAAAATACACAATACATTCACCTCTCTGGTCTCATCTTTCTGCCTTGACTTAAAGCGTAACAGCAGATTCTTCACTAATGTAAATATATGTCTCACTGTGCTAAATTTAGAAAAAACAATGTAATTTGGCACAGGGTGAGAATGTGGGTGATTCCATAAATTCAAAGGAATTTAATGAAAATCGGAGAGAAAAATAAGTTCCTCAGTATATCTTGAACAGTTTAGAATCTGTTTTATTGTAATAAAAATGAACATCTGGCAGATTGAAGCCATGAAGAGTAACGTGATTAAGGTAGTATTTAGCTGAAAGGAAGGAGCCAGATATCATTAAGCCATAAACCACTCAAACTGTCATACTGAAACATGCTGTATAATCACATAATAATAATAATATTCATTTGCCAGTTGGAGATTGGCATACTGTAAAAATGCAAAACTGCTGTTGAAGCACTCTTTCACAGAATCACAGAATATGCTGAGTGGAAGGGACCCTCAAGGATCCCCGAGTCCAATTCCCATCCCCACACAACATTGTCCCCAAGAGTCACACCATCAGCCCAAGATTATTTTCCAAATTGCTTTTGAACTCTGTCACGCTTGGTGCCGTGACTATTCCCCTGGGAAACCTGTTCAGTGCCCAACCTCCCCTCTGGATGAAGGACCTTTTCCTAATAACCAGCCTAAACCCTCTGACACAGCTTCAGGCCATTCCTTCATCTCCTGTCACTGGTTACCATGGAAAAGAGACCAGTGTCTGTCCAAGGCCCTTATGAAGCTGTTGAAGAGCACAGGGCTGAGCAGGGAGCCCTGTGGAACCCCTCAATGACAGGTCACCAGTCAGTGTCACCCCGTTCACTGTGGCCCTTTGTGCCTGGCCCCTGAGCCAGTTGCTCACCCCTCACATCATTTGTTTATCCAGCTGTGAGCTGGACATTTTCTCTAGAAGGGCTTTTCAATACTGGAGGGCCAATACTGAAAGCTTTACTGAAATCCAGAGAGATTGCATCAGCTGGCTAGGTGGGTTATTTTGTCATGAAAGGAAATCAGGTTTGATAAGCAGGACTTTCCCCTCATGAACCTGTGCCAGCCGAGACTAGTAACTGTGTTGCTCTTCAGGTGTTTTTCAATGCCTCCCCAAATAATCTTTCTGTAATTTTACTGAACACTGAAGTGAAACTGATAGGCCTGCAGTTTCCACAGTCCTCTTTCCTGCCCCTTTTTGAAATCTGGAACAATGTTCATCAGCTACAGTCACCTGGGATGTCTCTGGATTACCAGGATTGCTCATAAATCAAAATAGGATTTGCCATTATACCATCTAGTTCTTTGAGGAAGCCGATCAGGCCCCACAGATTTGTAGATGTTCAACTGGAGCAGCAGACCCTGCACAACTTCAGGGTTGAACAAGTGGGAGTTGATCATTCTCACAGCCAGGGGGAGACTCTCCAGCTCAGGGTACTGGGACCCCTTGGTTCATTATCCACGTTGAAGACACAGAAAGAATGTGTTAAACACTCCTGCCTTGTCCCTGTGCCTCTCAGCAGATATTTACAATTGCCACTAATTTGGCATTCACAGTGATCTGATTCTGTTTTTCTGTGCATGAAGGAATACTCCAGGTTAGAAGAAAGGACTGCATAAGTAAATGCATGAAAATAAAATACCCAGAATGGGTCAGAATTATAGGAATACAAAAGAAAATGAAACTTCACTTTAAGTTTCATCAGCTAAGAGAAAAACTAAGACAGCCATTCTACATAGTTGAAAGGGATAGCTGAGAGCTGGCTTTCACCAAAACCCTTTGTTTTTATTATATTAATAATAATAATAGTCTTGATTCAATGTATTGGCACAGCTGATTAGTGGTCTTTAGCCTGGAACATCTTCACCAGACTGCTGCCTTTTCACTCCTCCCAGGATGGCTGCAGGAGTGACTTTTATATGAACTGTTACCAAATCAGGCTAAAATATTCCATGCTAAAAGCTGCTCAAGAAAATCTGGGCCTTTGGAAATTACTTTCTGTTAAGAATTTGCTTTATTTCTATAATTCTTTCTCTGTTGCTTCTTATTCTACTAGTATTTTTATAGTCTGGGTGTGGAAACCAAGATTCTTCACTCTTGCTGGGAAATTTTGACAGTATCTTCAGTTAGTTATGTGCAATGGAACAAACAGAAAAAAAATAAAATACAAATAAAATACACACGCACGCACACACACACACACATATGTACATATCATATCCATATCATGCACATATAATGTACAACTCGGTAATCCAACAAGGACTCCAGGGAACATAACACATGAACTGCAACTGAATTTCATACATTTTGCTGCCTCAAGGCTGGGAAAACCCTAATAAAGTGTTGTTGTTCCTTATTCCACTGTGAGATTGCAGGAACAAAGGCACTATTTCTGGAAAAAATACACAGACAATTTGAGGAAAGAGGGGGAGGAAAAAGAGAACTCCAGAGCAAGTCTCCCCTTTTTCTTCTGTGACTGTAATGATGCCATTTTGTTAACTTCAAAATGGAAAGAGCTCCATAATAGCAATACCACAAATTATATCAGTGCGCTCTGACTCCTCAGACCTCATCACTGTCAGAAATGAAAGGACAGTGCCTGTGTTGTCCAAAGAGTCATTCTGTTGCTGCTAGGAACTGCAGTACTTCTGCAACACTGACACTTAATCCCTTACGTAAGAGCTAAGCACTGAGATCACCAACTAATTTCACACAATCTACTCAGTATATGATTCAAGGACACCAGTTCCTTCCTCGAAAGGACCGCAACAGTTAGACTTTTCACAGACTTTCATAACTTCCTAGCAGTTCTATCACTAGTAGCAGAAGTCCTCTCATCTGAGCTAGAGACCTGTGAGCCCATACTGGATTCTAGCTGAACCATGCTGAATATGAAAAGGCCTCACAAAACAGTGCAAGACCTTGGAAACAGGAGTGGAAATTGAGAGTAGTTAAATCTGAGAACATACACAAACACAAGGAGCAGATTGGCTGTCCTGGTTACAGCAGGGGTAGAATTTATTTCTTTTCAGTATCTGTTACACTGCTGTATTTTGGATTTAGAATAAGAATGGTGTTGATAACAGACTGATGTTTTGGGTTTTGCTAAATAGTGTTTATCCTTAATCAAGGGCTCTCTTTTTCCCTTGTCTCATGCTCTGCCAGTGAGGAGGTATGCAAAAAACCCAACAAACTGGGAGGGAGCATAGCTGGACAGGTGACCTGAGCTGGCCAAAGGGATACTCCACACCACAGAAAGTCACGCCCAGTACATAAACTGGGGGGAGTCACCCAGAAGCTTGGCTGGTCTGGGTCCAGGAGGAGTGTCTGGCATCTGTCAGTGGGCAGTGAGCAATTGCATTGTGCACCACTTGGGTTTTTCTCTTCTCACTATTCTTCTTCTTCTTATTCACCTCTACTATTGTATTTTGCTTTATTTTCAATTATTAAATTGTTCTTAGCTCAACATGCAAGTTTTACTTTGATTTTCCTCCCCTTTTCACTGGATGGCAGGGAGAATGGAGGGAGGGATTGGCGGTAAGGTGTTTCATTTCCATGGACTTTTGCGCCTAAAACCATCAAACTGGCTCACCTATCTGACCCTGTTTGTACAACTGATTGACAATATAAATACTGAGACAAACAAGCCTGGCTGACTTCTGTGTTTATCATGCCCAAACTAAAGAAATTTCACCAAAAGGTTTAAAGGACTCATCAGACACATGTAGTAGACACTGTATTTTACAGTGTCTGTAAAACCCTTTCCATTTGATATACCAACTACTTGCATAAGTGCTGGATTTTTACAGTATCCTGTGTTGATAGTATAGTGAGTATTAAATATTAAGTATTTTTACAGTATCCTCTGTAGATTGGTGTATTAAGTTTCACTTAAGCTTACAAGACTTGCTTACCCAGGACTAACAATTTCCCATTTCCTATGAGGATTAAAACACTCTGCATAGAGTGCAGACATTGGTATGGATCTAAAGCAATGAGTTTCTCAATACAGCACATTTCAACATAGCACCATGAAGTGGTAGAGATCAGCAGCAGAAGTAGAGTAAGTTCAGTTCAATTAACCTTACTTGGCCTGGGTGTGGAAAACCTATCCAAGGAAGCAGAGAAAAAATTGGGAAAAAAAGGACAGATTTCAGTGTTAACTGAAGGTATTAGCAATGTCTCTAGAATCACTAGAAATGTGAAGGTACTAGAAGGTACTAGAAGTGTCTCTAGAATTTCTGGAAACATGAGAATGTGGTTATGACATTGCAATTAGTTCAGCAGAAAAGGTTGGGAGAAATAGAGCAAGGGTCTAACAAGAAAACCTGTTAACATCTGCACATCAATCTGAGGATGGCAAGGTTAAATTAGTTCACTATTCTTTCTATATTTAACTGAAACATATATAGGTGGAAGAAAGATAAGTAAACATGAAATAATAAGATAAACACAGATGAAGATGTGCTTACAGTCAGAGGTAGGTCTGCCAAGAGTGACAAGGGAGGCAGAAGGAATGAGGGAAACTTGCAGAGCTGTAGCTGTTGTGGAAAACGGAAGATGACAGAGAGTCTTGCCTCATCTTTTCTCCCTTATCAGTCCATTCCTGGGTATCAGGAAGCTACACTGTGTGGAGATGTCCAAATCAGTCATTAAGTATGTCATCTAACTACTAGCAGCAGTACGGATGTTTTGTAAGGAAAAAACCTTGCTCTGAAAACTTTATGAAAAAGTAACCTAGACAAATAAGAGGCACATAGAAAAGAAATAACCTGCTGAAGATTACACAAAGACCTCTAGTTTTCCAATTATACCCATTGACAAGGTGGACTTTATAGTCTTGATCAAGTGTAGCATACTGGAACACTGGTGGTCTCAGTAAAGTGTAAAAAGAATTTCAGGTTTTTTTTCACAGAAGATGGCACATCTGTCTCTCTAAATAATTTCCAGCCTCTCCAGCTCTCCCTTATGCAGGAACAGCTGCTCATGAACTCTCTCTAAGGACCAGAGCAGCAGGAGACTGAATCAAAATGAAGTCGTGCAGTTCAAACTCTATACCAAACCTAGCAATCTATTCCATTGAGAAAGGGAATTAGGCATGGAATGTGTGATAATGAATTCCACACAAGAAACTGAAAAATTAAGGCATGGTTTCCCAGTATGACCAGTTCAGTTATTCTTTCTCAATTAGCAACAGAAAATGCTATCAACTTTTAATCCCTAACGTAGACAAAGGTGTTACTTAACTACTAACCTGAAAGACAGCTCTGGAAATGCTGTATAACAGAAATGGTATCTGCCCAGACCTGGAAAAAGCACTCAGCTGGATGCAGCAATTGAAAACTCTTATTGGCTTTAACTTTTCTTTGCTTTTAACTATGAAATCTGCTGTTGTACTTTAAACCCAAAAAGACCCTATTACATGTTATAGAGAGACAGAACACCTAAAATTGTAAGAGTAGTAGGCATCAGAATCTTAGCAATTCAGAAACTTAACAATTCCAAAAATGTGCAGCATATATTTAAAGTGGTAAAACATAAAACATAACTTAGGAAAAAAATATAACAAAACCAAAATTATTTCACCAGTTAACATCTTTTTTGCTAACATGTAACAAAGCAACTTGTGAAGAGGAGCGGAAATAATCAAAGCTACTTGATTCTTTCCTACAGAAGAAAAATAACGTATTAACTGGGAGTATGCCATAGGAAATTGGTTAATTGTACTTTATTAAGTGACTCTAACCAGATGTTACACACCAGACAATTAACTAGACAATGATTTAATAGCTTTACTCAGCTGTAATTATAGAACAGAGATTAACAAAACTACACTTAACACAGGAAGGTCCTTCCTTAAATTAGTTTCACATGCCATTAAAGCAAGCAGCTTTTGAGCAAACTGCATTTTTATAGATTGGTATATTATTTGCAATTACTGCTAATTGCTATGAGCAATGATTGCAATATCTCTGGAACACATCAGTTGCTGACACTACTTGAATGTGGCAACTTCATGGCTAACAAGTGTACATGTCACTGATGTATCATTACTTGCAAGTGACTGACAAAAGTGTTCTATCTTTATAATTGGAAGTACAATAGGCACTTTATCTCGCATAGGGGTAGGTCTGTACTTTTGTTCATAATAGGCCAGTTTATGTGTCCAAAGGTATCTAAAGTAGCAGTAAATCCTCAAACAGGCTCAGCTGGATCAAGGGATTATTCATGTAATCAAGTACAATACAAGCACTCATTATCAGGCATTCATGCAGCTGGAATAGTTGAAAGACTGTGACCAACACATGGGATGCATGATAACCTGCTTGTGAGGGAAGGTTCTCCTTCACACACCACACCATCTGGAATAAGGCAAGACAATAAACATCCCACTCCAGTGACAAACACATTTAAACTGTCCATGCTGTAGTACATATGTGACATGCAGATACCCGACACATGCTGGCTTTGAAAGAAGAGCACGTTTTTTCCTAAGCTGACTTCGAGGAATAAACCATCAGAGAAGAGAGACACTTTCAGCCTCTAGGAATGATGATGCAATCCCTGCTTGTGCCACATCTACTGTAGCAGATAAACGTACAGCCTCACAAGCTACAGCAGCAGGTGGGGGATGCACTGAGCTGTGGAGACAAGACCTGGGGAGAAAAAAAATTCCAGTTAAAAAATCTTACAAATTATTCAAGACTCAAGCATGGGAACTTGTATCACTCGTATTAATTAGACACATGACAATGCTTCTGAAGATTTTTGAAGATGCATGGTGGTGCTAAAAGTCCTGATCATTACAGCCAGTGTGAGATGGGTAGGAAGCATTCCCATAGGTTACCAGATGATTACCTGACCAGTGTTAACCTTGGCATCAACAAAACTGATGCCCAGTGCAGATCTTCAGAAATCTGGAGTTATGGAGCAGTCCTTATGCATATGAATGGAGGAATGGAGCAAGGTGTATGAATGACAAACCACTTTAATAACAACTATGGACTAATGCATTTTTTAAAATGAAAAATATAATATATAAGGACATCAAGAGTCAGAATTCACCTAGTGAATCCAGTTCAGATTTTTACTTATTGAGGAATAGTTGGAACTGCTGTCAGCAACCACTCCAGCAGGAATTCACACCCTGAATTCCACCCATTGTGGAAACAAAATTCCTGAGACAGCAGACATGTGGCAAGCTGGTGAGCACTTGAATACAGTGGCTCTTTGTGACAGAAGCTTACGGGGACCTCAAGAAATAATCCAAGACCATTCACCTGACACCATGGCAAGATCAGCCATAGCTATGTCATTACTGACAAGTTTGTTTAACCTCCTCTTGCAGACCACCCAGAAGCTGCATTCACAGCAATTGATTCCCATGCCTCCCTCTCCTAGAGTTCTTAAGCACAGGGCATGCTGTACATGTACCACTGGCACTACCAACAGGAGAAAGTTATCTTTATATAGTGACATTTTGTATATTTGCAATTTATGCTTCCGGGCAGAATCTTCTCTGCCAGGCTAAGCAACCCACCACTAGAATGCCCTGTTTGTAGTTAAATTAAATAGATCCCAGGTCTCTCTTATCAAATTCCACTCTCTTTCTCTCCTGCTAGGCCACATCTGTCTTGGAGGACAGGGTCTAAAACAGGACCATTGTTTTACAACTGGACAGGGCAAAAGGCGGACTTCACATGGGTTTTTCTCAAATCACATTCTTACTCAGAAATGCTTTAAACTGATGGTTAATTACAGCTAAAATCACATTTGTTATTTAAAATATTACAGATACTTTGTGAGCATTGTGAAGGGTCTTATCACAACTGACATCTGGAGTTTCCCTTCTCTGCCTACTGCTAGGATGGGGCAGTTTTAATTTCTGTCAATGATTCTGTCTGATATTCCTTAGAACAGGAGAATGGATTCAAAAATTTCTCTGTGCATGGGATCAAGGGCCCAAAAGATACTTGATGACTTATTAAATCTTTGTCCCCTACAATATACCACTGTCAAATTTACTCCCTAAGGATTTAATTTTCTCTCACTCCTTTTGAAAGAAGGCTGAAGTGGCAGCTCAGGGTCTCTCACAAGTGGCTCATACTCATACATGATTCTTCCAGTAGTGTCTCATACCTCAAATCACTCTCCTATCACTATGAACCTAATTGATTTGACATAGTTTTGAAGAGTACTAATATCCCTCTGCCACATTTTAGCCAGGGAAACTGAAATAACTGAGAAGCCTTTCACACCATGACAGCCCAGGGAACCCCTTCCTCCTGCAATAAGTCCTCTGTCAGGAATGACATTTCTAATTTCTTTAGAAATCAAGACAGTAAAAGCCCCTTCTTTCTCAAATATCAAAGCTGAATCTGAAAACGTTTTCAAAACCCCGAAACAACCAAGACTGCAAGCTCAAGTTTACCACTGCATTCTAATGCTAAGGGAAGCCTGAGATCTGTTTATTCTGTTTATTTAGTAACTTAAAGAAAAAAAATGAGACCATGGAACATTTAATTCAGAATTTTGACTGCAAGAACTGATTTGAAATTTAGACAATCACAAACAATCCAAATAAATCTACCTTCTTCAGCCCTATATACGACTAATTCCTTCTGTTTCAGAGCATCAAACAAGCAGCTTAACCAATCAATGCTGTATTTCATAGCCCCCAAGCTGGAGGCTCCTGACCTTTCAAGGGAAATATATCAGAAGCCTATTCTTGTAGATATGCATACTGAAACGACAACGAAGTCATAGATTTTAGTGAAGAGGTTTTACAGGTATGTAGGAATTTCCAAACACATAACTTGCATATTTGTTTTAACTTCGAAAGGAAGACAGTTGTGAAGTTACTGATCCTGCTTGAAGGATCATGAAACATAAATTAATAAATCTCCTAAAAATTTTAAACATATTTTTATCATAGCCTTTAGGTAAAACAATTCTTTTCAGGCCTTTTAAATAAATTTGGGAAGACAAAAAATTAGCTCTGTACATAAGCAAAGTGCATCAACATTTTGACAGCATATAAACTTCATGTACTTAATTCCCATCATATTAGAACACTTCTGTACTTAAGTCCTGGTTTTGCTCACTGTCTTAAATCATTCCTTTATTAAGATAAGCCCTGCATATTTCAGATACTTTGCCAGAAATTGCAAAGACACAGAGGACATCAGCTCAAGCAATGGACAGCACTAGTGGCCACTGAAAGCACCCTTGATTACAGTTTCTAACCACCCATGATGCCTAAACCAAGCATGCTGGCAAGAAAATCTATCTGAAAAGAAAGAGCACGTGAAGGAGGACTGCAAAACTGGAGGCAGCAATATCACATACCGTGCCACGGAGAATGACAGGAACAATATAAGGCAGACAGCAGCCACTGACCCTAATCCAACAGCAGTCATGTATTGCAGAGTGGGTGATAAATCTGAAAGAAAACATCAAACAATTCAAACAAACCAATCAAATAGTGCAGCATCAGTCTGCTCATAGATGAAGTATAGCAACAAAACCCAGATGCTGGATGTACAGCTCAGTTAATGAGAGTAATGGAGCTGACTACCTAGTAGTTACCATCCAGCTGAGGAATAAAGATTAATTAAGAGTATTAAAAAAATTATTGATAAAAGATATACCTGCCCTTATAGCACTATAAAACCACTTTCCATCAGCAACTTACACATCTCTAGATAAGATGCCAGCCCGGCATAAAAGTTACAGAATTGTCTTCCCTCCATACTGTAGACTGAATATCATGAAAAACCCTAAAATTTCATTTAACTTCTTTGTGGCAGAAGAAAGTGTGCTTTTAATACAGTTTTCTACCACTTTTTATGACAATGATCTATAACACAAGATCTAGCTAGATGGCACCTGAAACAGGGCCATTTGGTTTAGATTTAATTTACAGATTTGCTTCCACAAGTTGAATTAAGAAATATTTCTCAAAGGATTCAGCAAGCCAAAAATACTCTCAGCCTCTCCAGCTGCAGAAGTAGATTAGGGTAAAGGACACTTTGACTATAAGTCCTTTGGATATAAAGGCAAATGGATTTACACCAAAGGCCTGACCAGTACTCCTCTCTTCCTTCTATGCTCATTCTTTTAGCCCCAAAACCAAAATCCACCTATTTGTAACACAGCCTCTGATGATGTGCTGCATGTTGATAAATGACAAATTCAGAACAGAACAGTTTTTGGTCTTTCCATAGTTATTCTACAGCTATTGCCTGAACAGTCCTAGCAATGGAACTGTCGAACCTAAGGAGTCCTTGATCTTGGCAGAGTCTCCACAATGAAGAGCTGCCTGCATTATATTCTAAGTGTGGTAAATGAACTAGGTTATAAGAGTAACTAAACAAAACCTAGAAACAAACACAGAGTTGTCACCAGATCAGTTATAGTGATAATTCGATATGGAGGAGATGCACCTCAAACACTCCATGCACCTCATGATTTGACATCATTCCAAAGTACTGCCTCACTTTCCAGCATTACTGCCTTTCCTAACTCAAATTTGCAAGACTTTCAATTCAAAAGCAGATTTTAGGACTCAGAGGAGACTCCAGTGGTGCTGCTTTTTTGTCCGGAGAGGCAAATGTTTGTTTTTTGCTGAGACAAGAGGTGTGAAGAGGAGTTTCAGCTATGGTGGAAAGGAAGGAAACAAGTGGATCCCAAACTCCTCGAGATAAACTCATTAACTTGAAATATTTTAAAGTCAAAAAGTAAATCAAAATTTATTACACTGAGAAATTTACAGGGTTTTAAAGTTATGCTACTTTTATACTTAAGAAACTGTACTTAGCAGTATTCAAATTAGCCATATTTTTCATTTTTACACAGTATCTTCTGGTTTTTTTAAGACTGTAAAATTCTTCATGGACAATCTGAACATTCTAGAATAAAAAATATTGCCTCTGAAAGCTAAAGCATATTGTGGCGATGTGTTTCCAGATTTTGTTGTTGTTGTTGTTGAGATTTTTCTGTTGTTGTTGGTTTTGGTGAGGGGGTTTTGGGTTTTTTTTGCTTTGTTCTGTTTGGGTTTTTTTGTGTTTTTGTGGGGTTTTTTAATATATAGTTTTAGTTTTGGTTATTGTTGTTGTTCTTTGACAGATTTTTTAAATCTTTAGGTTAATATAAAACTATCTTAAAATACACTTCCAAAATTTCACATTTTCTGTGCTTCAAATCCTTTGGGCACAAAAATTGCTGTAAAGATTTGGATGTGATGCAAAGAAATAACAACAGTGAAAACCAGGGAAAAACAGGAGAGTCCATTTTAGAATGGACTGCTGAATCCATTGGAGTGGAATAGTGAAGAGCAAGGAAATTTTTCTCTCTCTAATCTTTTCAATCCTTGAAGTCAACAGATCATGAATGGCAAAAGAAGAAACAGCCACAGCAATTATTAGTTTATGCTGCCAAGCAAAGCCATGACAACTTAGACTTTTTTACTGAAGGAAAAAATTACTTACTTTTAATTTGTGCCCAAACAGCACAGGACTGTGTTCTTACCTAAAAAAGAAAACATTAAAAAATCACTGTTTCTTATGAGAAAAACTTATTGTTATTAACACCCTCTGAAAGATCAGTCATCAAAAAAAATTACTATTGGGAATGGAGTTTGTTATTCCCTTGGTAGCAGCCTCTATATTGTCTTAAGAGATTATAAATTATAAAAATAAGATTAGACATAGAACTTTCATGAAAGGCTGGCTCTAGTTTTTAGCTCATTATTCTTCCTTTCTTTTTACAACCTTCCATCCATGGAAGGCTCTTTGACGTTGCTTTGATCAGGGTTCAGAATTTATGAAATGTGAAGGTAAGGATGAATATGCTGTGTTAACTCTCTCCCATGCAGAACGTGTATGCTGAAGTCAAGTATCTGATGGCATGTTTTACAAATACTACATGTAGCATTTTCTTCAGTTATGATAACATGCTTGGTAATTTTTAATAGCTGTATAGAATGCTTACAATTAAAGAAATATTTATCATGAGTCTGCTTTTGCAGACTTGTTAAGCAAGTTTGATTTTTTTACAGTAAGCCTTGGTCTCTGCAGAGCATTTTTCCGCAGCTCTTCATAGTCATAAATTCACAAAAAGTTCTATTCTAGATTCTATTATCTATTGTGTAATTACTGTGAAGTGTATTTTTGTAGTGCTTCCTGCTAAATTACTTTCACAGACTTTCACATAATACATACACGATACATGCATTTTTCATATTGTAGCAAAGTGTGTGTTATGATGTTCTGAATAACAGTATGTTTGAGAAAGGCTACGGTTTGAAGCATTTGTATTAAAGGACGAAGGCACATTTGTGTGATTAATCTCACTTCTGTGTGTCTGTATTCTGAATTGTGGAATCTCAATGATTTTTAAACCCATTATTTATCAGGAGTTTTCTGGTTAATCAAAAAGACAAAAGACTGACATGAAAAATCTTCTCTGTGTGGGAAGATAAAGGGGTGGGTTTAGAAACCCAATCAAATGCCAGATTCTGGGGCAGAGGTGTGAGTGCTATCATTTTGAAATAGCTACCTTCATGACCCACTCTAGTGTGCAGAAAATCAGACATCTCCTGCCTATCAGGAAGTTACAGAGATCTCATGAATCTCAGAGAAATAAAAAATAAATGGAAAGTAAAAACCTCACATCAGACACCCTTCTGAAGACCTCCAAATCTGAACAATGGAAAAATGAACATGATAACATGTTAGGGGTATTCAGTAATAATGTTAATAAAAATCAAAACCAAGCGATGATTTTGCATACAAATTGTACCATTTTTAGTATGAAAGGAGACAGAAGGGACCCTTAAGGATGCCAGAATATGAAAAGGAATAATGAGAACATTAGTTAGGAGCCTATTATATCTATTTCTAATTTGTCTGTATTCAAATGGAAATGTGCTAACAAGTAAAAGACACTTCAGAAATGCTGATTTCACAGGTATTAAGAATTGAGGGCCAAGCAATTTTTTCAAAAAGAAGACTGAGCTCTTGAATCCAAATGCAGTTACTTAAGTAATGACATTTTTAGAAAGTCTCAAAACCCAACAACCTGCAATTCATAATTCTGATTTTTTTCAGCTGTCTAATACCAGCAATCACACATAATAAAAAGGCATGACAACTGAAGATAAACCAATACTTTTGAACCAGCAGTCCAACTTCCATTTAAAGAAGCACAGCTGCAAAACAAAGCAGTTTGGTATTTGCAACCCCAATAACGATTCATAACTGTTGCATGTAACTCTGTGTATTTCATAACCAACAAAAGCCATACAGGAAAGTGTACCTGGGGGAGATGACACACTTTTAATGGTAGGAAGCAAGAGTGACCTCTACAAATAACTGTAATATTAATCCATCAAATCAGTGGCCTAGAAAACACATCTACAAATGTCAGCAGTGAAAGATCAGGAAATAATCCATAAGAAATAATAATGTAAGTTAGAAGCAGCTTCATAAACGGCTGGTAAAGATGTTTAAGAATCTACTTTGTTCTGTGCAGCAAAAAACTCCGCAAAATAAAAGAAGTTAAAATACTCCAGTATTAGAAAATACTGAGGGTAAAGAGCTAGCAAGCCAACGCATAAAACCCCAGGATAACTAAACTAAGCTCAAAGATACATTTAGTAGTGCTTGAAGAGGCCAAACTTGTATACATTTGACCGATTAACAATCCTGCTCTACAGAGCACATTTTTCTATGAAATACAGTTCATTGTCCAAATTCCAAGCTATTTTGAATGTCAATGTTAATAACTTAACATTACTTATGAAATGAAATGCCTTCTACTGCAATTTTCCTACCTTTCCCCTCACACAATTAATAAATAATTATGACAAAAACCAGACTTGTATCAGGATTGGAAACCACTTCATCTCTGATAAAAAAATTTCTCAATCTACTGTTAAATAGTACTGCACAGATTAGTAGATACCAGAATCCTCTTATTACATGCACTTGTTTTATTTCACTGACTTTGAACTGAGGCGGTTACAGGTAAAAGGTAAATCCTTTTACTCTTGAAATACATTTTGATAGTAATACACTATTAGGAAAACAGTCCTTTAGAATATGAATAAATGAGGATGTTACTCACTATTTCTTAACAGAAGCTGTTTTAACTTGCTGAGATTTGTGTGTAGGCTTCCAAAATTGCAGAGGATTATTTTTAAGTGACTCATGGATCAGTTTTTGCATGCCTCCTTGCTTTGTGCTGTATACACAAAGTCCTAAAAACTCTATTTTGATGGCAAGGTAAGGCACTGTTTAGGTGTTTCTTTCTTTATTCAAGGTTGCTTAGTTCAGTTTTTGTATTTGACATTCAGGAATTGTATTGCACACAAGGAGTTATCCCCTTCCCATACAAGAAAAACTTTTCTACTACTGAGACTTATATTATAAAAAATTTAAAACTGTTGACTCCTGAGATAGATACAACTGGAAAACTAGATGACATGTACATTTTAGAAACTTTTTGTTTCTAATTAAAAATACATATTTACTTTGAAATTATAAAAATTCATGATAAAAATACAGGTTTTTTTACAAGGCTTTCTCAATGGAGCTGGAGCTTACATTCACTGCCTTTTGGAAGGTAACAACACATAATAAAATATATTTTTCCATGTCATTTGGAGAATTGGGATATTTTATTATAAGATATTTAATTAAAAATTAAAATGGGTGAATTCATCATTGCTAAGGAGCGATTTTCAAATTATCATACTAATCTCTTTTAGTAAATTCTGGCCCAATACAGACATCTTCAATTACTGAGGGCAGGGATGGCCATTCATTTTTAATTATTTTCCATTGTTTGACTTTTGGCATTCAGAATTGCTTCTACATTACAATGAACTAAGTACCATTAAGGAATTTTAAGAGATATTTAAAGAGCTACAGATTTAATCTAATTCTATCAACCAGGAGATCCTCGAAGTGTCATAAAAATTTAATACCCAGCTAACATTTTTGTCTGTTCCCCCAGCAACATTTCATTCAAGAGGTGTAAAGAACAGGTTTTAAAACATCCATTACCTTATTCCACTCACTTATTATTTTCAAAAAGACACAATACTCTTCTCCCAGCTTTAAAGGAGCATTATAAAACTTCCCATAATAATGTCTGTCTCCAAGAGCAATTGACATATTATCAGCAACATCCTTTGCCCGAAATTCAGCTGCCACATATCCTTTAATGTCAGTGGTGTTACTAAAGAAAGA
Source organism: Cardinalis cardinalis (assembly GCA_014549065.1). NCBI lineage: Eukaryota > Metazoa > Chordata > Aves > Passeriformes > Cardinalidae > Cardinalis > Cardinalis cardinalis. The sequence continues at coordinate 126,870 of JACDOX010000267.1, forward strand.
TGTAGCAGCAAAGGAGTCACAAATAAAAGTGCTTTGCAAATCCAGAGGAAGCACAATCACTTGATAAAGACTAGAGTGAAACAAAAAAGAAAAGTAAATATTAGCCCTCATTTCAATGAAATAGGCATCAGATATTAATTAATCCATACTGGTTTTTTTCTTTCTGTAGCTTCCTAACTGTTTTTTATTAACAACGTCCAATACAAACACTTCTTATACTAAAATATTTCTCTGTGTGTGTTCCACTTCAATTTTAACCAAATGCACTGGATGCACAGATTAGAGCCGGGTCTTCTCATCACATTCATGTTATTGCTACATGCTTATTGATGTTCAGAAGAACATAAAACTGACATCAGACTACCTCCTTCCCACACTGAAGCCCACCTATGAAATAATATACAATTTTCTCAAAAAATTACTTGTCAGTTCAAAGAAACAAAAGTTCTTCTGTTGAAAGGAGGAGAGGACAGGTACCATTTAAAAAAATTTAATCAAATCTGTCTTCACACCTCTCAAAACAATGTTTAGTCTATCGTATTCAACCATAGGAAGACTATTCATTAAGGTTGTTGCACCAGCCATTCCACGAGACCTTCCTAGCTTTGAAGTATCTTCTGCTTCAGTGTAATATTGAGTAACCTTTCATTTCTGTCACCAACAGTACTCAGTAAGGGGTAAATCCTTTTACTCCAGAAATACATTTTGATAGTAATACACTTCCATTGAAAACAGTACTTCAGAATATGCAAAACTGAGGACATTATTCACTATTTCCTCTGGCTCTGGGGGGAAAAATGTACTGTTTGCATGAGTTCATTGGAAAAGAAAAACCTCATCAGTAGAGGTGTGTTTGTATCCATCAATAAAGATCTACTGTAACCTCACTGTGGATAAAGGGAAAAGAAAAACAAAATCAAAACAACAAAGCAGTGGTGAAAACTTACAATTATCCAAACTAGGATTTTGTTCCAGAAAACAGCAAAAAAGTCTGAAGCTAAATATTACTCTGCTAAGGGGAGAGAAACTGGGAGGTTCAGTTCAAGTTTTTTTCTCATTGCTAAAAAAATAATCTTGTCACCCAAAACAGTTCTAATCTGTATGTAACATGAATCTGCAGAATGTTTTTGAAAGGGTGAACAGCACAAAGACAAACCTGATTGGTCCATTTTGATCTTCTGCTTTCCGGAGTCTGAGCAAAGGTGCAGAACCTTTAACTGCAACAAATTCTACTTCTGGGAAAGGGGGATCTGAAAAGTGAATAAACACCTGTGGTTCAGACAGGTTTTTGAAACATTTCAGACATCAGTTCCTAGCAACTTTTCAGTTCCTTTTTCAACTGCCAGCTAGCTTTTCTGCCAAAACATCCTCAACTGAGCCTGGAATCCCAAACAGCTAAACCCTGCAGGCAACACAAATTGGCCAAGAAAAACACAGAGCAAATATGATAATGAGTCTGGCAGCCCCTGTACTTCTGCTAGCTGGGAAAAAGAGAGATGCCCAAAAATGGTGGTTGACTACAAAGAAATGAGCCTTTCTGACTACAGAAAAATGAAGGAGGAAGCAGTATTATTTACTAGACTAATTGAAATGGTCAGGGAGAAGAAAAATATGAAGTTGTGCACAAGACCCAATTGCAAGAAATACAATGGTATGAATAAAGGAGAATTTAGTAGTGCCAAAAGTACTTTCAAGAAGGCAACTTCCTTAGATACTGCTCGTAGTCAGGTAGCAATCCCCATGCCCTTAAATTGGATTGGATACAGAACTCTAATCTGTTTTAATGGGAATTTCCATCAAGGCCAAGACTGAACAAATAGTTCTTCCTCTAATTTCAATGGTAATGATGACAGCTGCACACTGATAAGGAAATTACCACTACCAGCCTGGAAGCAAAACTGAAAATAGATTCAGTGTGTACAGCCAAGGGGGCAGAGTGTGAAGCATAGACATCATCTAGTCCAGAAGTCTAAAAGAACTTGCACAGGTAAATATAGGTAGCTAGGCTTTTTGGAAACCAGTGTATCAGGCTGCTGATGTGATATCTGACTGAAGAGTAAAAATGCAGTGCTTATGCACAGAACACCAAGGCTTCAGAGCTAGAAAGAATAATCAATATCATGAAGAGAAACAGAAGAAAATCAATGCAGATTTCCCGAACTTAAGTGACATCAGGCAGAATACTGTTGAGATGCATGGATTTTTCAAAGGTCTGGAATACAAATAGCTGCAGGTATCTTTTGAAGTGTAGAAAATCATTAGTTTTGCAGGAGGAAATGAGGCTTGTTAGAAAAACTGTCAAGAGGGTAAGTAACTGCTAAAAAGTGAGCTAGAAAATCATGTTGAAAGCAGAAGTACTGGGGTGCAGGAAGGTTATGAGAGATTAGTACTACTAGCATTTTGTTAGCAATCATGGTGCAAAATCCCAGTCTGTACAGATGAATTTTGCTGCTCAATGTTAGAAACACAGAGATTTTACAAAAGGAGAATTGAACCATCCTAACAGCTGTTGTTGTTCAAAACTGGGATTAAATTCACTAGTACAAAATACAAGGTGATACACCGGGGCTTCTAAGAAGAATTTATGCTAAATATTCTAATTGCCTTTGAGGAGCAGAAATGGCGTATTAGTGTATCTCAGAATGAGTGCTAGGATCCAAAATGACACCAAAAATCCAAAAGGCTGCTATAAAAGGCATATGAATCAGGCTAACATAACACCAGAATAGTAGCACCCAAAATACACAAGGCCCATGTGTAACCATTTCATATGACCTCTGCTTTAAACACAGATGAAATTTATGAGAGGATACAACTTTGGCACAGTGTGCCCAAAATAAAGCTAACAGGCCATACAAGCATCCCTAGCAAGAAAAACCTCTACCCCTTGACAAAAATCATCCTCAGAAGAACCTCCTGAAAGCCTACCTACCCAAATAAATTGCTTTGGTAGTTCCCTTTACCAGGTTATCTTCAAAACCACACTATGGGTGAACTACCAGTAAAGAAACCAGCATGAATGTTTAAGATTGAAATGAGAGTAAGATTTATACAGGTCTACAGCTTCCTCCCCTGGGAAAGCAGAGGGGCATGCACTGATCACTCTTCTCTGATGACCAATGACAGGACCTGAGGGAATGGTCTGGATTTGCATCAGGGGAGGTTTAGTTTGGCTATCAGGAGAAGGTTCTTCACCCAGAGGCTGGCTGGGCACTGGAAGAGGCTTCCCAGGTAAGTGGTCACAGGACCAGCCTGACAGAGCTCAAGAAGGATTTGGACAATTCTCTCAGGAGGATTTGGACAATACTCTCAGAAGGCACATGGTGTCACTCTTAAATTGCCCTATGCAGGGCCAGGAGTTAGACTTTCACAATCCACATGGGTCTCTTCTCAGCATATTCAGATTCTCTGAAAGCAATTGTTCTACAATTACTTGCTTCCCTCTAGTAGAGTCAGGGCAGAAAACCCTTTCTGAGAGTTTTCTGAGTTAATGAAATGGACTGCATGGCTGCCTGCAGGAACAGGAAACAGTCTTTGCTCCTGTTCTTTTCAATACATCTGCAGCCACAGATACTGTAAAAGGTACAGGCAGAATTTCTATCTGAACAAAATAAATTAACAATTAATATTTGACAGCAAATCTTTTGGCCCTTTGCAGTTTGCAAACTTCAGCAAACATTAATTAAGAGATAGAAATTATCTCTTAATTTCAGTGGTTCCTTAGCACAGACACTGTAAACAGAGAGAGTGACAGGAAAATATATCTCTCAGGGTGGTTTTATTTGGTATACTCCTTCTATCTTCCTTTCCTTTGACATTTAGTATCACCACAAGACACTATTATTTATTTCCCCAAAGAGTTTTTCAATTTCCAAGAAAAACTTGGGAATTTCTTCTCTAATGCCAGCCAGAATGACCATTGTATGCAATGGTTTTGCATTGTTTTTACAGAAAACAGCACAAGAGGAAACAGACGTGGACTCAGATGACAAGAAGATGGATGCTGACCAATATCATAACAATTGATTTTTCTATCTTCTTTAATTTGACAGGAAAATACAAATAATGAGAATAAGTAGCCATCCAGAACTGACAGCCCTAGTAAGTGAGTAAAAGGGAGAAGGATCTGAAGAAATACATACTGCTGTTAAAGGATGGAGTCTTTTGCTATGTTTAGTTTCTGGTAAAAAATATTAGTTATTAAAAACATCAAGCACAGAGAAGACAATCCACCTGTTTTAACAAAAAAGTGAACAGTTTGTAGCAATGTGAAGGAGTAATAATAATACTAATAATAATGTAATTGAAAGGAGTAGTTAAATTTTTGCTTCAGTGATCAGAAAATAAACTCTAAAGGAGTGTTCCATAGGCAGTATTTGCCCACTCTGACTTTTTTAATAAAATAAGGACTTTGTCAGAAATTAAACACCTAAAAATACAAGTTAAAAGAAGTCTGCTGGGAGGCCAACATTATTACCAGACCTAAAAATTCTCTTCTTAAAAACACTGACTTAACACCACAGAGAACAACTGGAGGGAAAAGGGGAATACTACAGAGAAGAAAGGACTTGCACTAGGCGAAGAAAACAAGATCTTCCAGTCTGTTCGGGTTCTGTTAGCACCTTGCTTTTCTTAAAGAATTAATTTTTTTAAGTCTTCATGAGCAGAACAAACTAACATCTCTGTAGCAACACCAGGAAAACAGAAAAGGGCACAGTAAGAAATCAAAGTATATGCATAGATTTATGCATGCATTGTCCCACTCTAAGCACTTCCTAGTCATATCAGTCTTACGGTTAGCAACACTTGAATATTTAATACAAAGGCTACGTTTCTACAGTAAGAATCCATCTACTGATTTTCTCTCTGAACCTGAAGGCAAGCCACAAGGAAGAAAGTACATGCCAGGAAGTGCTTGCTGCTGCAGCAACACTAAGAATCATCCCAGGCCTCAATGCTGGAGCCAAAGCCTGCTTGGTGTTACACTGTAAGGGCAATAACAAAGCTTTAAAAATAATAATGGAATTGAACAACAAAGTTCAAAATCACATGGCAACTCCTCACCAAACTTGACATTTCAAAGAATCCAAATCAAAGACTCTTCTTAAGGCTGGGTTTAAAATAAAACAACATGTTAGTGAAACAAGACCATTTGCATGATCTTAATTCCCTGAACACAAGGGATTTCTTTCATCTCATCCCTATATAACTTAGGTCAAAGTTACAAGGCGCTTCTATAGCTTGAGTTATAAGACATCCATATAACCTGATGTATCTATACAACCTCAGTACAACCTGAATCATAATTTTCTATATGTAAGTAACCTGAATCATAGCCTTTTATATCTATATAACCTGAATCATAACTTTTTATACCTCTAAAACCTGGTAAAAAATAACTTTCTGTACAATGTAATAGCTAGTATATGGTTAACTAGCTGCTTAATGCTGAATAGACAAAAAAGAAGAAAAAACACACCAGCTTCAGAGACAGATAAGTAGAGTACTAATGAGAAATTGGCAAATGTAAAGCCACTTAGCCAGAAAACAAAGAATTCAGGCGGGTTAGGACCAAGGAACACCATAACTGTGCATGCTCCGAAGACAAAGCTGAAAAGTTCAGATGCAAAGAAGACCTTGGAAGCCTTCATCAAAGACCCCTGATGACCCCCAAACTGAGGAGGCACAAGTGCAGTGCAGAAGAGCTTTTCATAATCATGAGATCCTACCATGTAAATTAGTCCTGGCATGTATGTGATGATGTTGACATGAAGCAATACTTACTGTATAAATACACCACAGCACTTGACAAGGGTGGGTGAGTTAGGTGGAGATCTGTCCTCACCACCAGCGCTGCTCTACAGATAAACAAATACCTGCTCTACAGATACAGGTCTATGGGGATTTCTTTCCAGCCTTTTTTGGATATCACATGGTTATTTGAGGACTTTATGTCCAAAAGGTTTTTGCTGAATTTTAAACAAGGAAGTAAAAAATACTGTAGAAAATACTACTGTAAAAGTAAAACTAAAATAAGGTCGAGATATTAATACAATAGAAAACATTGTTTACTGCTTTTATTACTGTTTGAAGAGTAATTAGCTTTACTGCACACATTTAAATATAATTGTTCTAGTACAGAGTGAGAAGAGATTTTTCAGTTAGAGAGGAACATTATGTGAAAAGATAGAAGGAGGAAGAATAAATAAATCAAGACCATATCTACAGAAAAAATAATTTTGATCTTCTTTAAAGACTGGAAACCTTTAAAGATTTTAAGTCATTTCTGGAAATCGCACTCACGTGATTCCCTTTGCTGACTGTGGCTTTGTTCCCCTGCTGTGTGGTGAATGTCACACCACGCTGTTGACGATGAGGAAGGTGGGAGTGCAGCGAGCAGCCGCGCAGCCGGACCCGGGGCGCTGCCTGGCCAGCACGGCGCTGCTGCAGCCGCGCGCCCGGGCCCGGCTCCGCGCTGGGCCTGACTCGGCTGCACAAAGGGGCCTTTCTTCCTCTCGGGGACAGCAGCGCCCCCAGGGCCAGCACACCCTCAAAGTACAACCGTCCTGAGCAAGGAAAGAAGGGGGAAAGCAGGGAGACGTGCTCCAGGGGACCTTGGCTGGCACCTCTCATGCCAGCAGTGACTGCCACCTGCCCTCAGCCGCGAGTGAGAGCTCACAGCCACACAACCACAGGGAGCCCGCTGTGCGCCATCGGGGTTCTCCTGTGTCGGAGCAGAGCCTGAAGGGGCCCCAATTGCAGCTGCAGAGCATCTCTGGGCCAGAAACTCCACCTTTAAAAGTAAACCCGCCCACATCTCGCTGCTTCTTGTATGGATCGTGCCTAGGGTGCGTTATGGTCGCCTGACTGCTGCCATGTGCGAGCCAGGCTGATCCCACTCTCCCC